>VNJQ01003426.1:4632-47218 GCA_008042515.1 Drosophila truncata | reverse complement strand
AAACTGAGGGACTAGTTTGCGTAGAAACGGACAGACAGACGGACAGACGGACAGACGGACAGACGGACATGGCTAGATCGACTCGGCTGTTGATGCTGATCAAGAATATATATACTTTATAGGGTCGGAGATGTCTCCTTCACTGCGTTGCAAACTTCTGACTGAAACTATAATACCCTGCAAGGGTATAAAAATTATAACTTTGTCAGTTTTCAATACAATTCCACCAAATTTGATATTTGGCCATTAATTATTATTCTAGAATTTCGATTTTAATTTCATGAAAATCAGACAACTATATCCTATACCTGACATAGGAACAATCAGGAAAATAATAAAAACAAGATGGACATACAGTCGGGTGTCCCGACAGTAGAATACCCTGTACCATTACAAGACGCCGCTCGATTTCGTTTCGTATTATATTAAAATCGGTACCCAGGGAAAACCACGTGGAGGTCATTGCAGATGCAATGGCATTTTATTTTTTTTATTTCTTAGTATTAAATACTGTAATTATTTTGATTTAAAGGGAAAAATTTTAAAAAAATGATTTGCTAAAAATATAAAAACTTTGACTTGGGGGAGGACAACTTGCAATTACTCTAACGAACGTTCTAAAAATAGCTCTGACTTGGTTTCGCTGTATGTATGAAGGCAAAGAATGTGACCATTGTAAGTGTATTGGTGCATGTGTTATTTGGAGCCCTTTGCCTTGGCTGCCTCTTGTATACATAATAAGTATAAAGTAAAAAGACTATATCTCCGATATTTATGGTACGATCTCAATGAAATTTAGACAATCTGTGTATTTTGATAAAATAAATCAAGGTTTTTTTCAAATAGCTCCCCAAAAAAGGGAAGCAGCAAAAATTGAAAACAAACTTGATCTGCGTGCAGATATAAGAAGTCTAAGTCCCAAGTTTGGTGTCTTTAGCTCTTATAGTCTCCGAGATCTAGGCGTTCATACGGACAGACGGACAGACGGACGGACAGACGGACATGGCTATATCGACACCTTAAGTGGTCCTGACCAATATTTAGGTAACTTTTGGGGGTCTGCCACGACTCCTTCTGCCTGTTACAGAATATCGCACAAAATTATAATACCTTTGTACCTTTGGTACATGGTATAAAAATCATAACTTCGCTATTTCTCAACATATTTTCATCAAATTTGAGATTTGGCCACTTAATATTCATTCAAAATTTTAGTTTTAATTTTATGAAAATCAGCCGACTATATCCTATAGCTGCCATAGGAACAATCAGGGAAATAATAAAAAAAATCCTAACTTAGCTGTTTTAAGATATTTTCATCAAATTTGAGATTTGGCCTCTTATTATTATTTCAGAATTTCGATTTTAATTTTATAGATCAATTGCAATCTTCAAGGGTATATAAACTTCGGTGAGCCGAAGTTAGCTTCCTTTCTTGTTTGTACTATATTAATATTTTTAAATAAATAAACTTACGTATATCCATCAAAGTCGCCACTGTTAATCGCCTCAATCAGCTGCTCTGTGATCTTTATTATTTCTTGTCGTCTAGCTGCTTTTTGTAAGTAGAACAAATGTTTCGTTAGTTATTATTAGTTTTATAACTGCTTAATTTTAGTATGTAACTCTTCAATATAAATCGATAAATTCCTGACCATTAGTCCCTACATTTGTCTACATTTCTATATACTATATATTAACTAAGTAGTTTTTAAATAATTCATTTAATTACTGACAATTGTTGAAAATACCTATTTGTACACATTGTCCATTTTTTATTACAATAAAAATATATATAAAAAACCTAAATGGAAAACAAAGATTATTTATTGAAAATAGTTTGATTTCATTAAAGCAAATCGTGTGTGAATGTTATGTTTTTTAATACCCAAATACATATGTATTATCTGTGCAAAACTAATTTGAGGATTGGATTAAAAATTATGTGGTGTTAGGGTAGATAAACGTTATGCATGCAATTTTATGCAGGCATTACACATATAATTAAATAGAATTGATAATAACAATATTTTGGCGGTGAGGTACGAGTGTGTATGCACTAATGAATAATTATTAAAAAAAGTAATATATAATTATTAATATTTATAAAATATATAGGTTCTTAGCAATAAATAGACCTTGATATTTTCGAAAGTGGTTTTTTAAAAACCTAACACTACAAAACCATTTTAACTATGTTAAATTTAAGCAGTTATTATACCCTTGCAGGGTATTATAATTTCAGTCAGAAGTTTGCAAAGCAGTGAAGGAGACATCTCCGACCCTATAAAGTATACATATTCTTGATCAGCATCAGCAGCCGAGTCCGTTTCTACGCAAGCTAGTCCCTCAGTTTTAAAGCTATCTGAATGAAACTTTGCAGTTAGTCTTCTATATACTCTCACTCGTACATATGCCGGATCGGACAACTATATCATATAGCTGCCATAGGAACGATCGGTAAAATTTTCGAAAAAAATTATAACTTTGTCAGTTTTCAATATATTTTCAAAATTTGATATTTGCCTATTAATCATTGTTCCAGAATTTCAATTTAAATTTCATGAAAATCGGACGACTATATCCTATAGCTGCCATAGGAACAATCAGAAAAATAATAGCAAAAAACATAACTCAGTTGTTTCTCAACATATTTTCATTAAATTTGAGATTCGGCCATTCCAATGTTATCTTAGAATTTCGATTTTAATTTTATAGTTCAATTGCAATCTGCAAGGGTATATAAACTTCGGCGAGCCGAAGTTAGCTTCCTTTCTTGTCTCTTAATGTTTTCTGCAAAACTCCAAATAAAATAAACGGATCGTAAAGCATTTAGATTTTTAGATTTCTTGGGTTCTTGGGTTGCGAGTGCGGCGAAGGGTTGGTGCACCCGGTTATTACAACAATACGTTCGAATTCATAGTAATTTCTTACAAAGTGTGTTTAAAATAAACAGTTGAAAACACGTGTCAGTGTGCCCCTTTTAAAGGTATTTCTCTAAATTTTTTTGTCCCCCTGGTTTCCGAAATATATGACAATTTCGTCTTTCGTAAGTACTGGGCTTCAGGTTTCAGTATTTCACAAACGAAAGCCTGGATTAGGGTTAAGCGTCTCAAAATCCTTAGGAAAACTACGTATTTTTCAGTTTTTAGTTCTGCCCTGTTTTTTAATTTTGTCGGTCTTTGCAAGCATCGACAGTTGCATGGATTTTTGCACGTCCTTATATTAGAGACTATAAAAGCTAGACCTTTCAAATTTGTTAGCTAAATGTATACCCGTAAAACGCAGATTAAGTTTGTTTTAAAAATTGACCACGCCCACTGTCTGTGTTGTGCAACATGTTCCTACGTTAGAGTTCATATGTTAATATTTTAATAAGAAATTTTTCATAAATTTTAGCAATTTCAATTAACCATGTTCATGTTCCTTTTAATTTCATCCAGTATAATTTGCGTACCGGCAAATTCAGCTGCGCCTGTAGTTTAGATTGTACATTTTTTCTGCTGATTCTACTGATTTCATTATTCAAATAAAAAGTTACAAAAAGATATAGTATAAATATGAGTTAGAAAATTATAAAAAATAACAATTTTTACAATAAAATTATCATTTCTAAATTAATTTAATTTAATAAATATATCGTTAGTACCCTCAAAAGCTTTACCGGTTCCCTAACAAGCAATTTATACTTTCGCTGTTTAGACCTTACATGTTCTTGCTTACTATTTTCTTATTAAAAACTAAAATACACAAATTTCGCACTCAAAACTCGCAAATATGTATACATACCTGAGGAACACTGCGAGTTTCCTGTAATTTGGTGGCAAGTTTTTGCAGGACAAGGTATCCTTAAATCTAAAAACGCACATACTTTTGTATATAATTTTATGCATCCAAATATTTTATATAATTATTTTTAAGTGAATTTTCAAGTAGTGTTTATGAAAATTTAATGATAAAATGAGTACAACGATTTTTATATATTTTATTATACATTTATATATTTACTCGTACAATCGAAACTGGCTAGATCTGACGACTACATCATGTAGCTGTCATATGAACGATAGAAAAAAATTTCAGAAAAAAACCTTGGCCTGTTTTTAACATATTATCATCTAATTTATTTCGCGTTATTTTCGAATTTCGGTTTTAAACGGTTCAAACATATTGTCTTTTTCTCTGAGAAATAGCAATTTTTTATTATTTTAAAATTTTAGTTTGAATTTTATGCAAATCAGATGACAGTATCATATATCTATCATCGGATCATCGAATAGTGGATGACAGTATGATCAATGTGGAAAGAAGCTATATAACAGCAATATGATAAATTTTCGGATTTCCATAAAATTATTATGCTGAAATTAAATAAAAACTACACAAACTAGATACATGGGCATATGATCCAATTGATCGAAAGCCTTTATCATATTCTAAAACAGATATCAAAATATTTGAAAACATATACGCGCAAGCGCGATTTTTCATTCTTTTGATGAAACTCATCATAAAAAGAGCATGTTTTGATAACTACTTCTAAAGAGAGGCATTATGCCTTGACTTTTGTTTTTAAAATCAGTAGAGGAATGCAAAAATACGAAATAAAACGCATATGCTCTTCCAATATATTTAAAAATAAAACTAAATAAAGCAGCATGGAACTATCGTACGTTTGCAACCCGTACGTTCGCGACCGGTATTCAATTCAAATAAAAAAAGCAAATGAAGATATTTGCTTGGGAACAGGCTCGATTGAAAGCTTTTAAGCTAAGGCAGGCATGTCTAGCCATTCTTCGTTCCACTTTTCCACGAGTTCATTTTCGATTAAATCGATTCTGAAAATTTCTATCGATGCACGTTAGATAAAATTCGACTATGGACTTGATTTTATATCCAGCTCTAACGGAAACTAAAATAATTGATTGGGTAGAATTGACAAAGGCTTGTTTCCAGTTGTGATATTAAAGTCTTTATTGTATAAGTAGTTACCCCAAGTGGCAATAAATTCTGAGAAGTCGAACTTAGTTAAAAAAAAAAATAATCTGCAAAAATTAATTTTATTATAGATTTTATCTTTAATATGTAATAATGTAAGAAAATCGTGATATTAATATATTATTTTATTTGACTTATTAATTTAATTCATTTTTATTCCAAACGCAGAAGATTTAATGCTGAAATGAAGAAACCAAACAGGCTAAAATTTTGAAAAGTTAAAAAATCTCTTTGATCCTTGTATTTTATTAGCGCCTAATGCATACAAGCTGTAACACTTATCAGAATATTACATGGAAAATGCAGTGATAGTGAGAGTGATTTATATATATATAAATATATACAACTTTTAATACATGTATGTATATGTGAGATGTAATTTACAAACATTTACCTTCTGGCTCTTTTGATATAACTGTTGTACTGCGATCAACGATTCCTTTTTTATCTTCTAAGGAAAAAACAAATAAAAAAAAAAACAAACGGTACAAATATTGTTTTTGGAAAATGTATGTAAGTTTTTACCAATATTTCTGTGAAGCGACAAAAAATAATATATATTTACGAACAAAATATTAAAGAAAAAATATTTACAGAAAGCAGAAATGAAAAACAAAACAAAAATATACATATGTGTACATATATTTATACATAGCTCCGTAGTTTAAAGTTAGTCTAGTAATAAAAAAAATTACGAAATTTTCAGAGTTATGTCTGTATGTTGTTATGCTCCAGCTTGCTAGATTATTGGGAGGCGTATTTATATAATATGTACTGATAATCTTGACCAGGATCAATGTCCTACAATTTTGTTCGGTATGTTTATGATATTATCACTCCAAATTTATTCGGGGTTAAAAAACTGTATGGAGCAGAGCCAAAATTTTCGTCGTCAAAACCTAGCAATATTTGGGTTACTGGCTTGTGTTACCAGTTTTTAGGATATTTAAACAAAATCCATGAGCTATAATCGTAGAAGCTGTTATTGTGCTAGGTCAAATCCGACTAAAAATAAAAGAACACAATTGAGATATGGAAAGTTCGAAAACTTTTTCGAATAAAATAAGAACTAACGCTTGTATCTATTCTAGGCAGTCGAAATCGTATAGGCATCTCTCGCGCACATATAGAGTTTCGAATTTTCAGCTCTGCTCCATACTAAGCTTAAGGAAAAGTTTGAAAATAAAAAATAATATTAATATTATTATAATATTACCGCAATAGTCCGATAAATTTGTATAGTACTATCGATAGTTTTTCAGATATAATAGATATATTATATAATGTTATAAAAGCTAAACCTGATTTAAACTGTCATTAAAAAGTCCGGTCCATAGTTTTTTGTTGTATGTCAACAAATCCAGAAGAAAAAAAAACAAAATTGACAACCTTTCGGGCATTGAACAATTTTGGACGGCGAATGTTCCTCAGAAGAAGGAAGATGTTTTTTACCGATTTACGAGCGTAATAAAAGGGCGCGGAAACACACTGAAAGAACGGTATGATATGTCTGTTGTTCTTGTCTCTTTCTAGACATTTTTTATGGAAAAAAATTATAAAGTTTTTATTCGGCCCCTTAAGCTGTTAATCTGCTAAACTTAACACAACTATTTTGTTTATTAATTTTATAGATACGGCATTTGTCACATCGACTATAACAGTTGCATTTTCAATTATTTTATATATAAGAATGTACGCTTTATTTCCTAGAGATTTGTTCAGTTTTTAATGTAAAATAAGGACTACATAAAAAGCGGAAAGATAAAAATAAAGCATGCAAAGGGCTAGCACGAGTAGATTGAAGAACGTGCTTGCTTAAAATTATTAGAATGCGCTCCAAACAACAAAAATAAAAACAAATCAGTTTTTCTTACTGGGTCATCGAATGTGATATTTTTTAGGTAAAATATTGTGTTTTTTTTTAAGATCTAGCTTTTGTTTTTAGACCCCTGACATACTAAACTAAGATACACCATTTCTAAAGGCGAAAATTGTACAACTAACTTTATAAATAAGTTCAAAACATCGAATTTTATTTAAATATTTACCCTTAATATCGTCATCTTCAATGGTAGTGCTCGAAGAGTCTGTCGATTCCTTGACTTGAGATCCATCACCCTTTTTGGTAATCATGCTTCTACCTGTAACAACTATTATTTATATATGAATATATGATTTTTTTAAGATTCAATTACTTGAAAAATTGCGAGTAGCCAGCATAGTTGTAAGTATAGCACCCTTGAGCTTGCGCCGTGCATTAAACTTCTTGAGACAGTCAACTGTTTCTTGACGATGCACCACGGATGCCACTCGCTCTCGTTGCTGTCAAATATTCGTATAAAAAAATATATTATATATTACATATACCTATATAAATTCTCTCTTTTACAACTTACACATATCCATGGATGTTTCAAAGCCTCCGCGGCGGTTATTCTTTTATTTGGATTTACCGTAAGCATTTGATTAATAAGATTCTTAGCTTCTGGCGTGACTGTATCCCATTCGGGCGATGGATACTTTAAAAGCATAGATAAAGAAATATATTTATAGGGCGATAGTAAAACAAATTTACAATAACACAGGCCGGCAAAAATGTACCTTTTTTCTTACGTTCAATAAAACCTGCAGATTGTGAAAGCTAATAAAACAGAATCCGCAGGTATACCAAAGTAAAAAATTGTACTTGAATGCAAACCTAATCGTTCGGCTTAAAAAATTACTATGAATCCTGAATGTCAGACGTCAGGTTCAGCAGCTATAACGCTTTTTCTGAACTGCTTTTTGACCTGGCTTTTTGAATGGCTTGCATTCAAGAACAATTTTAACTTTGGTGTACGCGCTGTTTCTGGTTTATTAGCGTTTAAAAAGTGCCAAAATAGGCCCTTTTTAGTACTTTGAACGCGATTTCCTCAAAATTGGTAAGTGATGGAATCTTTTGGGTTTCGAACTAGTAATATACAGACCGAGATCTTTCACAATCTGCAGGTTTTATTCTCCGTAATTTTTCTTGTCGGCCTGTGTAATTAAAGGGGACTTACATCATAAGCGCCAGCTTTAATCTGAGAATACAGCCGATGTTGATCTTCATCCCAGAATGGCGGATAACCAACCAAAAGTATGTAAAGAATAACGCCTGTGAAATAAAAAAAATTGATTGAAAATTGATTTCCATGTATCCAAGTTATCTTTTTTAATGATTGTTGCAATCAAATACTTTGCGCTGACTTGTTTAAAGTATGTAATCTCCGCTCATTATACTATTATGAAACTGCCGCATTAATTAGAGATTTCATTAAAGATTTGCCAGGATGACCTGTAAAAGAAAAGTCTCCGACGGTTCCTCGACCATCAAGTTTATACCGATTGTAGACTTGGGTTTTCGATAAACTATGGTGAATCTCATAAGTCCTTTCTGATATTCGCAATGTTTTGCACACGACAATTGCGTTAACAACATGAACGCAGGAAACAGAGTTTTTCCCGATACGCAATAATGCTACATCAGTGCTGAGCCAAAGGGTACATCGTACAAAGATCGCAATTCCGATAATTGTTTTCTTTTTATACCCTTGCAGGGTATTATAATTTTAGTCAGAAGTTTGCAACGCAGTGAAGGAGACATTTCCGACCCTATAAAGTATATATATTCTTGATCAGGATCAACTGCCGAGTCCATCTAGCCATGTCGGAACGGGCCGGATCGGACGACTATATCATATGGCCATAGGAAAGGTCGAAATAATTTTTGAAACAAAAAAATATAACTTTGTCATTTGCCATTTATTATTGTTTTAAATTTCATGAAAATCTGACGACTATATCTTACAGCTTCCACAGGAACAATCAGGGAAATAATAGGAAAAATCATAACTTCGCTGTTTCTCCACATACTTTCATCAAACTTGAGATTTCGTCACTTAATATTATTACAGAATTTCTGTATAATTTTTACAAAAGTCAGACGACTATATTCTATATCTGCCATAGGAACATCAGCGAAATAATAGAAAAAAATCATACCTCGGTTGTTTCTCAACATATTTTCATCAAATTTAAGATACGGCCATTTATTGTTTATCTTAGAATTTTGTTTTTAATTACATAGTTCAATTGCAATCTGCAAGGGTATATAAACTTCGGCAAGCCGGAGTTAGCTTCCTTTCTTGTTTATTTTTACATATTTTCCACTGTTAATTTTGGGAGCTTTAATATTATTTATAGTGTATATGTATAATAGATATAGGATTATTAATAAAAGCGTGCTTACCACATGCCCATATATCTACTGATTTGCCATACGGTTCTTTTTTCAATACTTCTGGCGATAGATAGCCCGGGGTGCCGGCAAATCCAAACCATGCCTGATGATCGCCTTGCACTTCAATGGCTAGACCAAAGTCAGCGAGTTTCACAGCTGCACCCTTTGCCTTACTAGCTAATAGTAAATTCTCAGGCTTTAGATCACGATGCACCACACCATTTTGGTGGCAGTGATTGACCGATTCCAATATTTGTTGAATACAATGTGATGCATCAGCCTCTGAATAAAATTCGCGGGCAACAATATCTTCGAAAAGTTCGCCACCAGTTACACTGTAAAATTTTGTTTGGTAGTGATTAGACAAAGAAAAATAAAAAAAATACATTTTTGTAAATAAAGGTTTTTTTTTCAAGCCGTTAGTTTTTAATTTTACTTTGATTTTCTTTAAGTTTTTTGTCTTTTGTTTAAGAAATTAACTAACAACATAACATATTGAATATTTGAATTTTCTAGGATAAAAGAATACATGGTAGTAGGGTAATCTGAAACTTTTTGTTTAATTGTGTAATCAAAGGATGGAGTATGAACCTCAGTAAACAATAGTCAGAGTCATTGCGACATAATTATAGTAGAAATGATAGTTTATACGTTTTCTTGCTTACAGATCAAAAACGAGGTAGTGATAGTTCTCCTCCTGAATGCTGTCATGCAAACGCACTGAAAATACATTGTTTCTCTTGTTATTTATTTACAATATATATATATAAATATACGTATACATTTAAAAAATAATATAATTTATACATTATACCACATCACATACCTATGTTGGGATGATGTAGTTTTCTGCAGATCCTCGCTTCACGTTCCAATTTTTGAAAGTCTTAAAATTATTAAGAAACCCATTCATTATATTATTCGATTTATATGACTTATAGACTAAGGAAAATGATTGGGAGAAGATATTAAATATAAATAAATTGTTTACTGTTGTTTATATAAATAACTTGAATTTTATTTAATATATTTTTCCCAGTTTTTCCACTTGATAATTATGAAAGGTTGATGAATTTTTACCATTTTCAATCACATATTCATCAACCGTTTTTTGAAGAGGGAAAATATGTAAGCGAAAGAGTCGGTTTTGACACGATTGTCGAATGATAGCGTTGTCCGTGCAGTACTCTTCATCAACATACACGTAGTCGTATTAATCAACCTTTCATAATTATGAAGTGGAAAACACTCTGTAAACAAAACAAATTTTATTTAATTAAATTTATGTATAGAGTGTCGATGAATTTGAGCCAGAGCTCAACTTAAGTTTTTAATAGCTCAAACTCTAAATATAGATCAGCAGGTAACTTCATATTTATTCTGCGAATTTTGTCTGACAATTCTGATCTTTGTGCGCTAAATAAATTTAGATAATAATAATAAATATTTAAAAAAAATTTTTTTAATAATTTACTTTAAATTAAAAAAAAAACTATATAAATATTGATTCTTATATCCTTGCTGGGTATTATAATTTTAGTCAGAAGATTGCAACCCTATAAAGTGTATATATTCTTGATCAGGATCAACAGCCGAGTCGAACTAGCCATGTCCGTCTGTCCGTCCGTCTGTCCGATTATACGCAAACTAGTCCCTCAGTTTTGAAGCTATCTGAATGAAACTTTGCAGGTAGTCTTCTATATGTTCTCACTCCTACATAAGTCGGAACGGGCCGGATCGGAAGACTATATCATATAGCTGCCATATGAATATCGAAAAAAATTTTGAAAAAAAAAAATTAACTTTGTCAGTTTTCAACATACAATCACCAAATTTGATAATTGGCCATTTATTATTGTTTCAGAGTTTCGTATAAAATTTCATGAAAATCGGACGATTTAGGAAAAATCGGGAACAGTAGGAACGATCGGCCACTTAATATTATTCCAGAATTTGTATTTAAATTTTATGAAAATCGGACGACTATATCCTATAGCTGTCATAGGAATAATCAGGGAAATAATAGAAAAAATCATAACTTCCCTGTTTCTCAACATATTTTCATCAAACTTGAGATTTCGTCACTTAATATTATTCCAGAATTTCGGTATAATTTTCATAAAAATGGGACGACTATATTCTATAGCTGCCATAGGAACATCAGCGAAATAATAGAAAAAATCATAACTCGGTTGTTTCTCAACATATTTTCATCAAATTTGAGATTCGGCCATTCAATGTTATCTTAAAATTTCGTTTATAATTACATAGCTCAATAGTAATCTACAAGGGTATATAAACTTCGGTAAGCCGAAGTTAGCTTCCTTTCTTGTTAAAATTTGAAAATATGTTTTTTTGAGTTCATTTGCTTTGGCTGCACAGGATCGTATATATAAAACTCAAAAATTAATGATTAATGGTAGTGAAAATATATATTAATCAATAGATAATCATTATTTTTTTTAGTTATAATGATTACGTGCCCTGGTTTTAATTTGTCGCTCGAAAAAGCAGTGGGAGACTGTCTTAATTATTTATTAAAGTGGGAGACAGTCTAAATTATTGCATGCCCATCTCGCTCACACTAGAAATCAAACATTTTGTTTTTTTTTTTCTACCTTATTTTAATATTGAATTCTTACGTAGATTGGTGTCCTGCATTCATTTCTGAGTCTTGCAAGTACCTCATCCTGCCTATTTAATTTTATATTAACGTGCCTTTGTTCATACATATGTATGTATATGTACATATCTTACCCCTTGCTGTCAACTTTTTGGTATTTATAATTTTTGCAGCAAACTCAAATCCTGTTGATTTCTGCACACATCTTTTAACTATAGAAAATGCGCCCCTGAAAAAAATAGTCAATTGAAATGTACGTATGAGTTACTATGTTTACATAATTTTTGTATATACCTATACATATGTAACTTACTTTCCCAGCTCTTCCTTGATGTCATAGTTGTCGGAAAAACGCGTACAGGCTGCTGGTGCAGCCATCGCGATGGCACACTTAAGAAAATCTATTGCGACTATGTAAAAATTTTGCAAAAAATCGTCAACAAAAGTTTCTTTTGTTATAATTTAATTATTTTTTCCACAAGCTGCTGTTATTGGGTTTATTATTCCGGCTTCAAGTAGGGTTAGTGTATTAATTTAGTTTCTTTAACTGCAAATCGATAAAATATGTTTATATTGTTATAATTTTATCAGAGAAGAAAATAAACTTACAAACATATGTATGTATGTACATACATGCATGTATGGTTATTGTTATTAATTTTACGTAGTTTACTGTTTACATCTGTACATAAAATTTCCAAATAAAGGTAATAAGAAATAGTAAAACTTGTTTTATTGCATTTTGTTTGTGCATGTAATATTTTTAGTTTGCAAAGCTTTAAAAGAAATCGCTTTTTGTAGCATGTGGTTCTGGTTCTATTCTCTTAACGCCGTGTGGGATTTTCAATTTGAGCAAGTGATAAAAAAAAGCTAACGCCATATAAAAAATATATTATTTGTAATATGACTTTGAATTTAATGATGTTATACAAAATGTTACTAGTTTTTTTAATGCTCACTTTCAATACCTTTGAATTTAATAATGTAATATAAAATGTTACTAGGTATTTAAAATGTAGTTGAAATGCTCGGTTTGTAAAAACCACCTTGTAAATGCTTATGTACATTCCGAAAATCTTCAAGAAAACACTGTTCCTAATTAATACATACATCGATCATGTATATTATAAAATTTCGAAGAGAGCGACAGGTGCTTCTTTAAAATAGAGTTTCTTTTAATCTGAAAAGCAATCTTAAATAATGTATCTATGTACATTGGGCGTAGGTGGGTACGGATCCTTTCGCAGGTTTCATTTACAAATGTAGCCATGTATGTCTGTATGTATGTATGTATGGAGCTTTTTGTACAAAGCTCCCTTCCTTTAAACAAGGATATGCTATTTATTAAGCAAAACTTGTTGCAAATAATGAAATAAGGTTTTAGGAATAATTTTATATTTTTATATGGGTGTTTCAATTTCACTAGAAGTTTTTCCTTCTAACATGAATGTATATAGTTCTTTTGATTTAACGGCAAATTGCATTGACATTTATAAATTTATATGTATGTAAATACATTATTCAGGCATATTTAAGAGAATAAATTAATGAAATACGCATATATTAATGTATATATTTGGGGATTTAAATTTATGTTTTGATAAAAGAATGTTAGGTCTTTTTTTAAATGTAGAAAATAAAATATTTCTACATTAATATGTATGTATATACATATGTATATTAAATAAATTTTCTAAAATTTCGACTCAGAAATCTTCGAGTCCCAGAAATCTATTATATATACATATATGTATGTTCGTGCATGTATAAATTGGAAAATATTCACAAATATATAAAACTAAATGGTACCTAATATTATTTTCTGGAATGACACAATTGTCGCTAGATATATGAATGTTCTTGTACCCGTTATTCAAATAAAAATATCTACATATAATATGTATGTATATGTTAGCCAGGGGACACACACACACTCGACGCGTACGATTATAGAAGCACAACGCACACAGAATTATTTTTAAGAAAACGTCCGTTTGCTCGAAAATCGAATTCACTACTAACACAATTTTCTTGTGGTCTCCCTTTTGATTGGGACAACGGAATGGAAAAGCTTTTTCTGTCTGTCGAATTTTCATCGTGGAAACGAAGGCCATATAAAACATCGAGACCGAAAAAGTCCGTTGCTTCTGGATTCTGCGCAGAGCTCATTGACAAAATGTCAAAGAGTCCTGGAACTGTAGCATAATTTTACGTATGTAAGTTGATATGTATGTATCTATTCTCCTTTTCTACATGGCATGCGTAAACGGCGATTATAGGTTACTTTGTTCAAAACATATTATAATTAATGAAACAAGCAAACAAAAATTAAAGAAGAGTCCAGTAGTCTTTAAGTATCGTGCATCCAAATTCAGGAGGTAGCTTTAGCCTGCGTTTCGAAAGTTTTGTTATGATGGATTTACAACTGACATGTTTTTATGACATAAACAAATGTTAAACGATAATAATAAAGGCCAAATCTGAAATTTGATGAAAATATTTTGTGAAACAGCCGAGTTATGATTTTTTCTATTATTTCCCTGATTGTTCCTATGGCAACTATAGAATATAGTGGTCCGGTTTTAATATATTTAAAATAGAAATTCTGTAATAATAATAAGTGGCCAAATCCCAAATTTGATAAAAATATGTTGAAAAACAGCCGAGGTTTGATTTTTTCTATTATTTTCCTAATTTTTCATATGACAGCTATAGGATATAGTCGTCCGATTTTCATGAAATTAAAATCGAAATTCTGGAATAATAGTAGGTGGCCAAATATCAATTTTGGTGAAAATATTTTGAAAACTGACAAAATAATAATTTTTTTTCGAAAAAATTTCCGATCGTTCCTATGGCAGCTATATGATATAGTCGTCCGATCAGGCCCGTTCCGACATATTTACGAGTGAGTATATAGAAGACTAACTGCAAGGTTTCATTCAGATAGCTTTAAAACTGAGGGACTAGTTTGCGTAGAAACGGACAGACAGACATGGCTAGATCGACTCGGCTGTTGATGCTGATCAAGAATATATATACTTTATAGGGTCGGAGATGTCTCCTTCACTACATTGCAAACTTCTGACTGAAACTATAATAACCTGCAAGGGTATAAAAAAGATCCTGCAACAGGCAATTTATGGATTTCTAGGGAAATGTGGTATGCAGAGATAATTTATTTATTTAAGATAAAATTTAAGATGTGTGATTATAAATATTATAATAATAATTTTTTATAAACTTTTTGTTAGAAATTGTGAAAAAGTTTCTTTAGTGTTTTTTTTCCTTCTCTTCTAGACAATCATCAATATGAGCCTTTAATGTGTGATAGCAACATCAAAATCTACAAATTCGCTAATGAAATAGTAAATATAATAAACTGTTAAACATATACATTTAATGTATAATTGGACATATGTATTTCTAGGTCATGCGTTTGGTTAGAACTTGAACACGTTTTGCATTGCAGCTTTTGCAGAGAACATGATCATCGAGCGGATAACATCCACGGCCTTCAGCTTCGGATGAGAGTAGAAGTCCACAATCCTATCAAATATAGGAAATCCTTGTTACATGATATTTTAAACTTTAACAAAATAAATCAAGAAAACATAACACATCAAAAATATTATAATCCGAGCTAATAACATTTAATAGAGCTGACAAAAAAATTGATGTTTCGATGTAACTTTAGCCTGCGTTTTGAAAGTTTTGTTATGATCGATTTATAGTACAACTGAAATGTTTTTATGACATAAACAAATGTTAACAAAAAATGAAGCTAACTTCAGCTCGCCGAAGTTTGTATATTCTTGCAAATTGCAATTGAACTATAAAATTAAAACCGAAATTCTGAAATAATATTAAAAGGCCGCCTCTTAAATAAGGTGCAAATATGTTGAGAAACAGCCGAGTTATGATTTTTTCTATTATTTCCCCGATTGTTCCTTTGCAAGCTATAGGATATATCCGTCCTGTTTTTATGAAATTAAAACCGAAGTTCTGAAATAATAATAGGTGGCCAAATCTCAAATTTGATGAAAATATGTTGAGAAACAGCGAAGTAATTATTTTTATAGCCTTGCAGAGTATTATGATTTCAGTCAGAACGCAGTGAAGGAGACATCTCCGACCCTATAATGTATATATATATATGATCAGGATCAACAGCCGAGTCGATCTAGCCATGTCCCTCTGTCCGTCCGTCTTTCCTTCTGTCCGTCTGTCCGATTATACGCAAAGTAGTCCCTCAGTTTTAAAACTGAGTAAAACTTTGCAGTTAGTCTTTTATATGCTCTCAATCGTGCATATGTCGGAACGGGCAGGATCGGACGACTATATCATATATATATTTATATATATATTTATCATACAACTTTGTCAGTTTTTAATATTATTTAACATTATCACCAAATTTGATATTTGGCCATTTATCATTATTTCAGAATTTCGGTTTAAGTTTCATGAAAATAGGACAGTTCGGAAAATAATAGAAAAAATCATAACTCCGCTTCTTCTCAACATATTTTCATCAAACTTAAGATTTGGCCACTTATAATTAGTTCAAAAATTCGATTTTAATTTTATAGTTCAATTGCAATCTGCAAGGGTATATAACCTACGGCGAGCCGAATATAGAATTTATGCAGTTTATTTAAAAATTGAAGAATAATTAACATTATTAATGTTTATATAATAATATGAAATGCAGATTCATTTTGGGCACAATAATTCTTCAACTCTAGAGGTACTCCCGTCACGATTTTAAAATTATTATATTAAATATGATTATAGCTTGGGTTTACCTCGCATTTATAACACTCGAGATGAAAACTACGGTCTAAAGCCACAACTCGAACGGTTTCTTCTTGACCAATTTCTGGCATAATTGGTTGTTTGCAGACACAGCAGCGTGGGGCAAATTTTCTATTTATATTGGTTATAAAATCCATTATTTTTCCTGTAACGAATTAATAATACTCATGACTTACTTGTGAAAATCAGTAATGCAATAGTTTTGATTTGTAGCGTCGACAGTAAAAAGTAAACCATCCAAACTTTTGCCACACACAACACAAGTAAAGCACTGCGGATGATATGGCTTTCCGGTGGCTCTTAGAATTCTCTCCAGAATGGGCTCCATACAAACGGAACACTTTTCAAGGGTCTGAAGATAATCATATTCACAATAGGGTTTGCCATCCAGAGCGTAGAATGGTTTGCCTTGTAAATTGATTTGGCATTCGGTGCATGTGAAACATGAAATGTGATAGATTTGATCCATTGCAGTGCAGCCGCTGCTTTCGCCCAAAACACGTGAGTTGCATTTGACACACCTACCTAAAAAACATAGTAAGTATTTATTTACTAAACATATATAGACTGAATTATAAACGTCCAATTTACTTCAAATTTAAGGGGGTTGACCCATGTGACGGCAGTATTTTTTTTTTTAATATTCTCCTGACGCTTAGGACATAGCATTTTTAGTTTTTTGCCGGTTATTGGGAAACTATGAATTATTTTTAACATTTTTTTAATTTTAAATATTCTTTAATTTCCGAAATTCAGGATGTTGAAATACTACACTAAACAAAAGTTCCATAGGATTCTGGATAATTGGGTGGGTCGATTTCAAAACTTTAAATGCCATTATAAACAGGATGAATGCTTTCATCGCAGAAACTAGGATATTTCAAAAATGTCGAAAAAAATAGTTGGCGCCATTTGAATTGAATTTTTTTGAAAAATTATTTTTTTTTGCTGCGATAACCGAAAGTATGCTAAACATATCCTATAAGTTTAAATAAAGTCGGTCTTGTAGTTGTCGAGAAATTGTGTGTACCAGGTGAGAAAACGTGGTTTCAAGAAAAACGCAAAAGAAATAATTGTATAATAATTGCAGGAACAAGTGACTCTGAGGGCCTTCCTTCTCAGTCCTGTAACTAAGTAAAGACTTCGAATATCAAAAAATCCTTTTAATCATATATAGTACATACGTTATAGATGCAATTTACGAAACAATTTTTTCGATTTTTCAAAATCGTCACATGGGTCACTGATAAGAGAAAAGCATTTATTGAATTTCTTACCGTAGTTTTCGAACTCTTGAGGTGTTGCGATGTACGAGTCCTCCGAAATATAGTTGCAGCCACTCAATTTATTCTGATACGTAGTATTGCCGACTGTATAATCCTCAGTTGGCAAATTGGAATCAAAGGAAGTGTTAGAAATATTTGGACCATTGCTATCATTAATAAATGAACCATATAAATTACTACTACAATCCCTTGAAAAATGATCTCCAGATTGACGAGGGTTTATAGGTTCATAAATAGAATCATATGTGGAAGTGCTCTGTAAAAAGTTAATACAATAAATAATATTAGTCAGAAGTTCGGAAAGCAGAGAAGATATTTAGATATTTTAGTCTTGATTTGCATAAAAAAATAATCGGAGTTGAGATGAGATTTGCTATTTATGGTCATGATTAATTCGACTTGACTTGTTAAGATTATAAAGATTATTTTTATACCCTTGCAGGGTATAATAATTTCAGTCAGAAGTTTGAAACGCAGTGAAGGAGTAATGTCCGACTCTATAAAGTATATATATTCTTGATCAGCATCAACAGCCGAGTCGATCTAGCCATGTCCGTCTGTCCGTCTGTCTGTCTGTCTGTCTGTCTGTACGTTTCTACGCAAACTAGTCCCTCACTTTTAAAGCTATCTGAATGAAACTTTAGTTAGTCTTCTATATACTCTCACTCGTACATATGTCGGAACGGGCCGGATCAGACGACTATATCATATAGCTGCCATAGGAACGATCGGAAAATTTTTCGAAGAAAAAATTATAACTTCGTCATAACTGAGAGTATTGTGAAATTATATTTTTAAAGAGTTTTTAGTGAGTTTTTATACCCTTGCAGGGTATTATAGTTTCAGTCAGAAGTTTGCAACGCAGTGAAGGAGACATCTCCGACCCTATAAAGTATATAATTCCTGATCAGCATCAACAGCCGAGTCGATCTAGCCATGTCCGTCTGTCCGTCTGTCTGTCTGTCTGTCTGTCTGTACGTTTCTACGCAAACTAGTCCCTCACTTTTAAAGCTATCTGAATGAAACTTTAGTTAGTCTTCTATATACTCTCACTCGTACATATGTCGGAACGGGCCGGATCAGACGACTATATCATATAGCTGCCATAGGAACGATCGGTAAAATTATCGAAAAAAAAATTATAACTTTGTCAGTTTTCAATACAATTCCACCAAATTTGATATTTGGCCATTAATTATTATTCTAGAATTTCGTTTTTAATTTCATGAAAATCGGACGACTATATCCTATAGCTGCCATAGGAACAATCAGGGAAATAATAGAAAAAATCCTAACTTCGCTGTTTCTCAAGATATTTTCATCAAATTTGATATTTGGCCATTAATTATTATTCTAGAATTTCGTTTTTAATTTCATGAAAATCGGACGACTATATCCTATAGCTGTCATAGGAACAATCAGAAAAATAATAAAACAAAACATAACTCCGCAGCTTCTTAACATATTTTCATCAAATTTGAGATTTGGCCACTTAATAATTTTCTTAGAATTTTAGTTTTAATTTCATGAAAATCGGCCGACTATATCCTATAGCTGCCATAGGAACAATCAGGGAAATAATAGAAAAAATCCTAACTTCGCTGTTTCTCAAGATATTTTCATCAAATTTGAGATTTGGCCACCTAATATTATTTGAGAATCTTAGTTTGAATTTCATGAATTCAGACGACTATATCCTATAGCTGCCATAGGAACAATCAGAGTAATAACCAAAAATTCATGGTTTCACTATTTCTCAAAATATTTTAATCAAATTTGGGATTTGGCCATTTATTATTATATCAGAATTTCGATTTTAATTTTATAGTTCAATTGCAACCTGCAAGGGTATATAAACTTCGGCGAGCCGAAGTTAGCTTCCTTTCTTGTTTTTTTTATCATTTGTGTGTGCAACAAATGATAAAAAAACATCACTTTTTTTTGTGGCAAATAATAAAGCAATAGAATATTATTAAAAAACATCACTTACAAATTTTGTGATAAATAATAAAAAAACAGAATACGTTGTCAAGAAAGTTTGAAGTTCTTACAGTATCCACGATCTGTTGTTGCACATGAACGGACATACAAACATGACTGAATCTACTTGAACAAGAATATATATATACTCTTCTGCTTCTGTCTATTACTAAAATTTTTTATTGGCACTAGGCTATAACGTAAGCTATAAGATCCTGCAATCTTAGGCCGATTTCCAAGCTGCATACCTTACTGACGGTACCCTTCAACTGATGGATCGAGTACTGATTGGCGTATGTTTTCCCAAAATGTTGACTTGTTAAATTCGATTTATTTTGTAACGAATTGTCCATTGAGGTCTTATTGCTGAACACATTAGACGACGCACGTCTTAGCTCGCTGTATGAGGAGCTAACAGCACTCACAGGACTTGGAGGTGGTGGCACATCATCTTCTTTGTCAATATCATCCGATTGTATGTTAGTGCACACCGAAAGAAATTTGGGCTTTGAACACTCTGAAAGAAAAATTATAGCCAAGTATTACCGGGTATAAAAATATGTGTGGATAAATAAAGTAAAAAGTACTCAATTAGCTTGAAGGGAAAAAGGCAGAGCACTAATTACCTGTATCGTTTGCATCTAAAACTTCCAAAAGGGATCCTCTTCTACAAGGTTCAGAGGTAATATTGCGATATACTTCGCAATTGCTTAACGTATTTGGTGATAGTTTTGAAGCCATTGATGTCGATTGGACTGGAGGCATGCCTAAAAGCCCTTTTCTTTCCATTTGAAGTTTGTGATAAGCTAAAGCTTCCAACTGCTGTTCTAATATAGCCGGATTATCCAATGTGGTCTTCGTATTAAGTAAAGTCTTTTCATCACGATTGAACTCGGTAGAACGTAACTGATGTTTTCGATAAAGTAAATGGTTATCCATTCCCAGAAGGGGCTGGGAATAGAGTGGCTCGCGTGAACCAGTTACTTGCTTACTAGAAGGAACCTGCAATAAAAATATAAAAATATATGTATACAAATAAAAATATATCAATACAAACATAATTAGAACCAAACTAAAAGGGTATATGTAGTTTTTCTGCTTGGAGAATTTTCGTCTTGTGTTCGTACTAGGCTTGAACATTACGTTAAGCAGGCATTCCCAGCACTATTTACATATGTATGTATAAATGTACAAATAAGCATGTTTGTATGTATGTAAAATTAATAACATAAAAATAAATTGTTTACATACTTGCGGCATTTCAGTTGGTTTTTTGTGTGGCTTTGGTGGTATGGATGGTGCCGTTTTCCTATGTATAAATTCATTTTGCTGTTGGCGTATATTGTCAACCAATTCGGCAACTTTTCCATGTTTAATACCAATAATAGTACCCGAAGAACGTTTTGGTGGATAATTATGATGATCAAAGGAATCCATTGAGTATTGATTTCTTCTTATAACTCCAATAACAAAGATATTTAAGACAAATTGTATTAATAGACCTCAACACCCGGTATTCATTTACGATTTTATTTACTCATTTTATTTTTGCCAAAAATATGAATGGATCATTTCATTTTTTTTTCATTTACGATTTTATTTTTTATTTTTTCATTTTATTTTAGGGTCACTTTTAGTGTTGCCAGTTTGGATGTTTTCCTTATTTTTCCTTTCTCATCGATATTTTCCGAGGTTTTGTTTTTGTTTTTTTTTATCGATGTTAAATCGACATCGACATCGTTGTCAGTCAAACTCTCATCACTACTGGGAACGGGCATGAATTCCCAACCGGTAAATCAGTGTTGGCAAAAATATGAATGCAAAAATAGTAGCAGTGTTGCCAGTAAAACCATGGTATTAAATAAGGTAGTCCCGTCAGAAAAAATAAGCACCTATTCGGCAAAAATGAGTCTGAAATGTACAATATTCGTATACATTTAACGAATAAGCAATCGCTGTCAAAATAGGCACCTAACCCGAACGATTGAAAGACGACGGGAGTCACCACTGGTAAAACTGAAAGAGACTGTGTTTGCGAAAGAAACAAGTTGCTGTAGAAGTTACCAGTTGATGAAAAACACCATCAACATCTATCATTTGCAATCCGATTACAGTAGATTGAACAATATCAGTTTAAATACAAAATGTATATATTATTGGTTTAAAATTAAGTAAAATGTTAAGAATATTATTAGAAAATGTACAATGTAACGAAACGTATTATTTTATAGGATCTTCGCACAGAGATCCATCTACCATCCAAAATTTCTTATTTTTTTCTTCATTCATTGTGCAAAAGCTCAGTATCCATAGAGTAAAAAACCGTCTTCATGCAATGAGGGAGAGCGAGAGGCAAATAGTTGAGAACGGCTGTTCGTGAGCTATCTATCAATCACTGAAAATTGAAGGATCAGTAATCAGGGATCAAGTTGTTTTACTAAACGCGCATGATACCTTTCGCCGTCTAAAAAATAATCCTCCCAAAACCTATCGTTATCTTCCAGCATCCCGCCAACATTGATTTAAATTTGTTTATAAGATAACTAAAAATGACATCTTTACGAATTCCTGAAAAATCAATTGGGGACAATTTAACATATTCCTAAAATTGTCCAAGGAATACTTTTTAACCAAAGACCTCATAAAATATTGTTTTACTGAATGTGGCTCCTCATGTTATTGAAAAGACGTGTTGTAGAATTTATTTCCTCCTATTGCAGCACTGAACACTGGTTGATTTCATTGGCCATAAATAAAAAATAAAAGTCTTAAAGTGGCCACTTTTTTATTTTGAAATATTTCTAGAAAGATCAATAATATGAGCCACATTTTTATTTTTGGTCTATCTTATTCGTACACGCTACAAAAAAAAGACTGAAGAGAGACAAAAAATGTTGAAGTAAAAAGCAGGGTTTGCAAATAACAGTTATGAGTAAAATAAAAATTACTACCAAAAAATTGAGCTAGAAAGCTGCAAAAATTAGGTATAACATATTTTTTTTAGTACAAATGTTGTTTCTTAAAACAATTAAATTATAATATTAAATCGCGTTCATTCGCCCTCAATTAAAATGGATATTGAAGATTAATGTATGCACTATAAAACTGCGTAATTTTTATTCCATAATCTGTTGTGTTATTGCTTTAAACTTAGTGACCTATATATTTCTGGGAATACATAGATGTAAAATGAAGAAAAAGTTGTGTTCCGCGTCTAATTGCCCGCTGAAGTTTTTTTTTTAATAAAAGAGAACGAATATTTCTTAGTATGTTTTATGTTTCAAATTTCAGATGCAACTTTTTGCAACCTTCTGAACTTTTCCCTTTGTTTTTATATTTTTTTCATATTTTTTGTTTTGTTATGTTCGTTTTTTAAATAATATAGTTTCTTAAAGTTTTATTTAATTAAGTATAATGTTTTATAAAATCTATTTAAAGAATCCATTTTATTTTATTTAAAGTTAATAAAAGTAAAGTAACGTCTGTTATTGGTAAGAAATTTGCATACCCTATAACTATGCAATTGAATTTATGTAAAAAAAATGTAAATTCTTGTATTTTCGGGCATTAACGTATGATTTTTGCCTTTATATAATTTTATAATTTCTATAATCTATATAGCAGATTACCAATTTGTAGCTCTGTATTTCAATTGGAAGTATTTTTGGCGCCCTTCCCTTATTAGATCAAGCAGTTTGCCCTATAAGCTTAAAGAAGCTGGGTTCGCAAATTTTTTTTTTTTTTAATTTGAAAGTTGGAATCGATTGTCCATCGTTTGTCTTCTACCTTTTACTTTTTTCCCGTCCGGTTTCAAATACTAAATGAAACATATTCAAAAGTTCTTTGTACTTATAAAGATATTTTTAATTATCTCAAAAATTATTCACAAGTACTTTCTTAAACTAAAACACATTAAAACTTAAGTTTTTTGTATTTATAAGTAATTTTCTAATTTTCGTAGACTAAATAAAACAAATTAAAAATTTTTACTTTTTTTTATTAATTTTAACACCGAAATACTTTACAAAAATAAATTAATTAATTTGTCCGCGTATATATGTATAAGGATATGGAGTGGCGTCTTCGTCTTAAGTGATGTAAATTTCCGCCATTGCCTGCACATATCGTTGTGAACTTCTCAAGATCCTGTTATTCTGCGACAATAGGGAAAGTAGTGGCCGATCCCACCACCTGAAGCTGGAAGGAATTCTATGACACCACTTAGAATATATGCTCTTCCTTGGATTAAAACTTCAGGTGGTAATTCCTGTAATGTTACTGTTCCTGTTGTGCCCGAATAATAAAACGAAAATTCAATGTCAATAATGATATGGGGTGCAGGCTCTCATTCAAGGCTCTCTTTCAAGGCTTTGTCGACCACCCTGCATTTTTCTTCTGTCTTTTCAAATGACATAGTTACAAAGGACAGCAGGACATCGTTAAAGCCGAGTTGTTCCAGATTCAAGTTCCATCCGATGGTGGAATGATCCTTTATTTTCACAATCCTTTCCGTCGCTGTTTTTATGGATGCGGCCACTTGACAAACTCGGTATTCCATTTATGCTGGTGCCAATTTCCGCAAAATGGAAATAATTAAAATAAAAATAAAAGACTTTGGCAACTCAATCTTTAAGTTATTGGTTCCGTTCATTGTTTTTGTTTAAGGACCAGGAACAACAGCCGGGTCGATCTAGCCATGTCCGTCTGTCCGTCCGTCCGTCTTTCCGTCCGCCTGTCCGAAAATACGCAAACTAGTCCCTCAGTTTTGAAGCTATCTGAATGAAACTTTGCAGGTAATCTTCTATATGCTCTCACTCCTACATAAGTCGGAAGGTGCCGTATCGGACGATTATATCATATAGCTGTCATAGGAACAATCGAAAAAAGTTTTGAAAAAAATTATAACATTGTCAGCTTTCAACATATAATCACCAAAATATATATTTGCCCATTTATAATTATTCCAGAATTTCGTATTAAATTTCATGAAAATCGGACTACTATATCCTATAGCTAAACGATCGTTAAAATTTTCGAAAAAATTATAACTTCGCTGTTTCTCAACATATATTCATCAAACTTTTGATTTGGTCACTTAATATTTTTTTTTTATTTAAATTTCATTAAAATCGGACGACTATATCCTATAGCTGCCATTGGAACATCTGTGGAAATAATAGAAAAAATCATAACTTCGCTGTTTCTCAACATATTTTCATCAAACTTGGATATTTCCAGAATTTCGATTTGAATTTCATACAAAATCGGACGACTATTTCCTATAGCTGCCATAGGAACATCAGGGAAATACAGTATAATTCACTTAGCTGCCTCGATGCTTAGCTGCATCGTTAAGATAACTGCCTTAATTTCTATTTTTCTGCATTTATGGTCTCATTTGTATGAAATTAGTTACGTTTGCTGCATTTTGTCTTTCGCACTTAAGTGCCTAGTTTCGGCAGAATTTAACTGTCTTATTCTATGAATATCATCCAACTTAACTGCGCCATCTAAGATTCGAATTTGGAAACAACAAATTTATGAGTTTTAATGAATCCGTTGAGGTGGAATGCGGACAACATATTAATTGGGATGAATATGCTACTATTGATCAAGACATTGTTTGTCATGGTCAATTAACAGACGAAGAAATAGTGCATTCTGTAGTTTCCAAAAATAACGGAGACGGCAGCGATATAGATCAAACTGACCAAACTGATGACGACGCAGACGAAGAACCGGAATGCCACACTCTTAAAGCCATTTAGCCATTAAGCTGCTAAAGCGTCTTTGCATTCAAAAGAAATGCGAAAAATTTCTTCCAAGCCTTACATCCTTAGAGGACACATTTTTAAAAGAATCTGTATCGGCATCAGTGCAAACAAAAATTACAGAGTTTTTTAAAGAAAAATAATACATATTGTATGTAAAAATAAATATGTGTATAACAAATGTTATATAAGAACTACAAGCTTAATTCTTTCAATTTGCAATGTTATATAAAATTCATTTAAATGGATCAAATTCATTATATTTTAGACAGTTTATAAAAATTACGTTAGCTGCTTTTTTAAGATAGCTGCCTCCAAAATCACTGCAATCGACTCGAGGCAGTTAAGCGAATTATACTGTAATAGAAATATCATAACTCGGTTGTTTCTCAACATATTTTCATCAAATTTGAGATTCGGCCATTCATTGTTATCTTAATTTTTGTTTTTAATTACATACATAGTTCAATTGCAATCTGCAAGAGTATATAAACTTCGGCAAGCCGAAGTTAGCTTCCTCTCTTGTTTAGAACTAATTTTCGTCTTGGTTAGCTTTTTCGCCCACTGCTATTTTTAAAGTGTTTCAGTGAAAACTTTTTTAAAAACAATAGTATTAAATACAGATTATTCATTCAATTTTAATAAGTTAAAATGGGTTAAATAATATTAAATTTGTGGGTTTTTAAGCTTTCTAATGGTTTCATACAGGCAAGCCCCAATTGACTTAGTCCTGTCTAGGCTTCAGAGCTTCTTGGCAACAAATGTTGGCTAATACCAATCATAAAGAGCGTAATTAATAAATGGTTACCAATATTGTTAAAAAAAAGGAAAAACAAACTATTTTTATACCTGTTTCAAATCTTTCTAATTAGTTGGCACGTTGATACATACGGTTTTTGTTCATAAATTAATATATTTTTTAAAAGCTTTTTTATATATATTTACTATTTAATAATATCTTTAGTATTAAGTATTAGGAGTATTTTGTATTTAAAAAAAAATATTTTTTTTTATCTTTTTGTCGGTGTAAACGCACCGAGCATAATTGTCTATCTAATTATATAATATATATATATATATACATTTTGACAAATATAAAAATATGAGTTATAGTAGCTCATACAATAAATAGGATTTCTTTGAGCATGCCTAATATTTGGTGAACGTTTACGAATATGCTTATGTACATGAATTGCATTTAAAGGCCTGATAAGAAACTTTAATCTCTAATTAAAAGTGGCTTGAAAGCAAAATCCGCTCGATAAGCAGCACCAAAACGATGAGACTGACAGAAAAAATTACAGTTCGAAAGAATGTTACTAACTAAGAGAGAAGAGTGGTGATTTAATTAATATTTGCTTAATACGGTCATCTTGCTGTAATATTGCATTTATAACTAACTAATGAAGTTACAAGTGGCAAGTTAAAATCAAAATTACTGCAGCATCGACTCTGTTGTTAAAAATAATAAAGAATATACATAAGTACATTTATGGACATACATCATAAGGGTCTCAAATGTCTCCTTCGTTGTGTTAAAAATAACTGACTAAAATCATAAGATGATTTGCAAGGGTATAATAAATATATAAAAATAATACAAATTAATAAAATGAATAAGATGCACATGCACAAATGTGCCTCAGATTTGAAAAGAATGTAACTAAACGGCTACAAAGCTGAGGTCGATAGAGTCGAGAGTCCTAAGTATTTATTCACAGATAATTCTCGACTTCAGAGCCATCGCTATTTATTGATAAAGAAAGCAATTTGTGAGAAATGCCTGAAGAGACGCTCTTCATAATGTATATGTGTACATAAGGAGCTTTATTGCATATACAGTAGCGGTAAAAATAAAAGCATCAGGAAAATTATCATTTTGGAAAAAATACTAAAAATATTGCTAAGATTAAATATAGTATTCTGATTTATAAAGAAAATAATAAAAAAAAAAACAGTTAATAGAAAGAAATTATAACGCCTTTGTTTTTTGGAAAATATTTGTATCAACTCGAAAAGTTTAATATTTTTAAAGATGTAGCCTCCATCTCGGCTTTCATGCATAGATCGCAATTATAGCGTTGCGTTAATTGGCCTTAGAGTCAAATATGTATTCACTATAATTTATACAATATTTCCCCCCATCGATTGTTCTTCATCTTATATAATATATTCAAATTAATATAGACAATATAAAAACAAGCTAATATAAAAATTAATATACTTTTATTAATGCAACTAAAGTGAATTACAAATAAAGTGAAATATAAGTTCACAAGAAAAAATTGGCATTTCTATTCTAAAAAATATGTGATGCTAAATGTTTGACCCTAATTGTTATCTGTAGCAACGCTTATACATAAGCACTCTGTGTACGAAGCGCTCTCTGCTAGTAATATATTGAATTCGAGGTATTTAAAGTGTGTTTTTCACATAATCTGACTCAATTCGAAGTCAGCGGGCATCGGATCCGGAATCGAGTTCATATTTGATGTGGTCGACGTCGGCTTTCAGTTTAATAATTTTGTAAATAAAGTGAAACAAAGTTTAGAAGTGATTTAAGGTAAAATATATACCATAATTGTTGTATTAAATCGATCAAAAGTTACTAGAATTGTGCTGTTCTGTTATCCGTAGGAAATCCGCAAGGGGCCTAGCATGATGGCCAGAATGCGACATAATTTTATCCTATTTGGAATTATACTGGATTTATTAATAACAACAGCTGCATATGCAGGTATGTTCAGATCACAATTTTGATCAATCGATTTCGAACTTCCAATGAAAATGTGTGAAGGAAATCGATCAAATTTAGTAAGATAAAAAATACTTCTCTTATGCATAAAATTGCATGAAAAAGTTTATTATTATTTAAAAATCTGATTTTGTTTATAAGATATATGGTAAAGATCAAAAAGCTCGGGACATTCTAAGAATTTGAAATTTGAACAAATTAAGAGGTAGTGTAGTGCTTCTTTTTATTGAAAAAAAAAATGCGGGTTTTAAATTTATTCGTCCAGCAGTACATTGCATTCTCAACTACATTTAAAGCGAATAATTCTCGAAGAATAAATACATTTACAACTAATAAAAACAAAATTTGAACTTTTTTATACGGCGATAAAAACTGGTTGATTCTGAAAGATCTTGGTCTAAACAATCACGTACCAAATTCGTTTGTCTTGACACTTTTCAAACGCTAATAAAACAGAAACCGCGCTATACCAAAGTTGAAATTATGCTTGAATAAAACCTTAATCTCTTCGCTGTAAAAAATGAGTCCCAAACGTGGGACCTTAGGTTCAGCAGTTATATTGTTTTTCTGAACTGCTTTTTGCCCCATACTTATACCCTTGTAGGGTATTATAGTTTCAGTCAGAAGTTTGCAACGCAGTGAAGGAGACATCTCCGACCCTATAAAGTATATATATTCCTGATCAGCATCAACAGCCGAGTCGATCTAGCCATGTCCGTCTGTCGGTCTGTCTGTCGGTCTGTCTGTCGGTCTGTCTGTCGGTCTGTCTGTCTGTCTGTCTGTCTGTCTGTCTGTCCGTTTCTACGCAAACTAGACCCTCAGTTTTAAAGCTATCTGAATGAAACTTTGCAGTTAGTCTTCTATGTTATATACTCTCACTCGTACATATGTCGAAACGGGCCGGATCGGACCACTATATCATATAGCTGCCATAGGAACGATCGGTAAAATTAAAAAAAAAAAATTATAACTTTGTCAGTTTTCAATACAATTCCACAAAATTTGATATGTATTTGGCTATTAATTATTATTCTAGAATTTCGGGTTTAATTTCATGAAAATCGGACGACTATATCCTATAGCTGTCATAGGAACAATCAGGAAAATAATAAAAAAAATCATAACTCCGCAGCCTCTTAACATATTTTCATCAAATTTGAGATTTGGCCACTTAATATTATCTGAGAATCTTAGTTTGAATTTCATGAAAATCCGACGACTATATCCTATAGCTGCCATGGGAACAATCAGAGTAAAAATTTCATTCAGATAGCTTTAAAGCGAGGAACTAGTTTGCGTAGAATCAGACAGACGACCATAGCTAGATCGTCTCTGCAATCGATGCTGATTAAGAATATATATATTTAATAGGGTCGATACGTTGCAAGTGTCTGTTCAAAAGATATCGCTTGAAAGATTTAAGAAATATTTTGGACTGTCCGAGCTGCTTTGCAGGAATAATCAAATTATTTTTTGCAGGTTTATTTTTACGACCACATAATATATTTTTAGCGCTTACCAGAACATTCTTGATCACTGATTACAGATTTATTGGTAATCATGTCGTTTTGCTGAACGCAACCAATGACTGAATTACTGATAAAAAGTCAGACATGTTGTAGATCAGGAATAAATATATTTTATGAAAATGAAATAATATGATAGAAAATTCGAAAAAATTGAGACCTGAAAGATGAGAATAATAAATAATATAATTTAAATATATTTAATTGTTTCATATGTATTTTTCCAATTTTAGATGGAGTTTGCAATATTGGATGTTCAAAATGTAAGTTTTAATAAATTTACCAAAAATTTCCCTAATTCTTTGTATTCCTTTTAGCGGACAGCGGAATTTTGAAATACCAACCTGGCAACGTCTATGATTATGCTTTTGACAGTATTTTAACTATTGGATTGAGTTCGGGTGTAGTTAGCGAAGCCGATGATACAAGTCTTAAAGTATCTGGATCTGCAAAAATATTCTCTAAAGGAAATTGTGGTTACACCTTACAACTAGGATCAGTAAAAGTAACAAATACTAAAGAATCGGTAGAAAAGAAAATACTGAGTAGTATAGCTAAGCCTGTGTCCTTTACCCTGGTTAATGGGGTACTCGAACCGCAAATATGTTCTGAAAATAACGATTTGGATTACTCTTTGAATATAAAGAGAGGTATTATATCCCTACTGCAAACGGGAATCGAGAGCCAGCACGAAACTGATGTATTTGGACAATGCCCCACTCATACCTCAGTAAGCAAAAATGGTAATATCGATACCATAACCAAAGTTCGTAACTTGAACAGTTGTTCGCATAGGGAACAGATCAATAGTGCCCTCATTTCAGGTAAAATCAACGAGAAAGCTGGCTTAACCTCGAGTTTAATCTTACAATCAAACTATTTTAAGGAATCTAAGATTGAAAATGGTCTTATAGAAAATGTCCAACTCACGGAAACCTATAAATTTTCGGGAGCCACCAAAGGTAACTCTGATATTAGTGCCAAAGTGATCACTGTGATTAAATTAAAAAATCCCGGAGGCACAAAGGCTGACTCGCCTCAAACGGGTACCGTTATTCGTAGCGCCATATTTCAAAAGCCGGAAACTTATTCTTCAAAGAATATAAATGCCTTAAAGACTGCCTTATCTGAAATCGTAGAATCTACTGGTGAATATGTAAAGAAAGACAGTGCCAAGAAGTTTGTAGAGTTTATCCGTCTTTTAAGACAATCAGATAGTGATTCTTTATTGGAACTTGGAACTTTTCCACATCCCAACAAGGTTTTGGCGCGAAAAGTTTACTTGGATGGTTTATTCCGAACCAACACCGCTGAATCGGCAAGAGTTATTCTTAAGCAACTCCCCAAATTTGATGATAAAGAGAAAATCTTGGCTATCTTATCCCTAAATCTAGTTGACGTGGTGGATAGAGAAACTCTTACTAATGCTGCCGCTCAATTGTCACCATCAGCCCCGAAAGAGCTTTACCTTTCCGTTGGTAGTTTGATATCTAAATTTTGTTCAAAAAATAATTGCGAAAATGCTCCCGAAATTGAGGCAATAGTGAAAAGGTTTTCTGATGGCTTAAAACATTGTAAACCCAATACCAAAAAGGATGAAGAGCGCATTGTTTATATCCTTAAAGGGTTTGGCAACGCCAAAAGCTTAGGTGGCAATGCGAAGAACTCAGGTGGCAATGCTTTGAAAGAATGCGCCTCCGTAGGACGTCCCAATCGTATCCGTATTGCTGCTTTGCAGGCATTCTCCTCCTTACATTGTGATGAAGCCTTACAAGCCAAGTCCTTACAATTACTTAAAGATACCAATGAGGACTCTGAGTTACGTATTGAAGCTTATTTGGCTTTAATCTCCTGTCCCAATGGAGACATTGCAAATCAAATATCGGAGATTGTAAATACAGAGAAGGTTAATCAAGTTGGTGGTTTTATAGCCTCAAATTTAAAAGCCATACGGGACTCAACAGACTCTAAGCGTGAACAACAACGATATTACTTAGGTAATATCCGAATTACCAAACAATTCCCCAAAAACTATCGCCGTTATAGTTTCAATAATGAAATATCATACAGTCTGGAGACTTTAGGCTTAGGAGCAAGCTCTGATTACTCACTGATTTATTCCCAACATGGTTTTTTGCCAAGATCTTCAAGGATTAATGTCACAACCGAGATCTTTGGCACAAATTTTAATGTCTTCGAAGCGAGTGTGAGGCAAGAGAACTTGGAGAACGTATTGGAATACTATTTGGGACCAAAGGGACTGCTTAATAAGGATTTCGATGAGCTGGTAAAGCTAATAGAAGTGGGAAACAATGGAGCACCAGCAGCTAGAGGTCTCGCTAGACGTTCTATTGTGGATGAAGCTTCAAAGACTTCAAAAAAATATAAAATCTATGGAAGTAAGAACATACAAGACTTAAACTTGGATCTATCCCTTAAGCTCTTTGGTTCTGAGTTGGCTTTCTTAAGCCTTGGAGATAATGTCCCTACGACTATGGATGATATTATAAAGCACTTTTCGGACTCATTTGAAAAAGCCAAAAAGGAATTGACCTCTTTTGAGAAAGAACTAGTCTTTAACAATCTTTTCCTGGACTCTGAGCTTATATATCCAACAAGTATTGGTGTTCCTTTGGAGCTACAAGCTCAAGGTTTTGCTGCTACAAAAATTGATGTAGAAATTAATTTGGATATCGGAGCTATAATAGAACAAAATTGGCAGAAAGCCAAATATCGTTTAAAGTTTGTTCCGAGCGTAGATGTAAATGTTAATCTACAGATTGGCTTTAATGCTCAAGTGCTCTCTACAGGTCTTCGGGTGGTATCAACTGCACATTCAGCTACTGGTAATGATGTTACCATAGCTCTTGTTAACGATGGCGAGGGTTTTAAGTTGGACGTTGAGTTACCACGCGAGAAATTGGACTTGATTAATTTACAAATCGAAACTGAATTGTTTGTTTCCGAACAAGATAAATCCACCAAGGGCATACCACTTAGAAGCTCAAAAAAATCAAAGAACTCACCATCCCAATCAAATGAGCTATGCTTTAATCAATTGGATATTATAGGTTTAAACATTTGCATTGAGAGTTCTACAAGCTTAAATGATATTCAAGGCGGAAGTCAAGGAAAAGATCTTGCTATCTTAGATCAATTTCATCTATCGAAACCTTTCCTTTTTGGAATTACTTTGATTGCGGAACGAAAGTTCACCTTTAATGGCCTACATACAACTTCTGATGGTAGTCAACAATGGAAATTGGATTATTCAACTCCCGGATCTAAGGTTTCACATGATACCAGTGTCATTTTCGAACTTGGAACAAAACCCCGAACGTATACTAGGCTATCTCTAGATAATACTCTGTTTCATTTTGCCATTGAAGGTGGCATAAACAATAATAATCGAGAATTAGTTGTATACGGTCAATATGAACAAGATAAGGCGATCAAAAAAAGTAAAATTGGTCTTAGTAAGAATGGCAATGAGTACAAACCCATAATAGAAATTCAAGATAATAATGGAGGAATTAAAAATTCTATAAACGGTTATCGTGCTGATGGTAAAATTACTGTTCAAAAAACTAATGAGAAACAACAGAGATACACCTTTGAAAATTTCCGTATATCCAATGGAAATGAAGCTAGTATCATAGTTAATGGTTGGTCAGATATTGGTCCGAGTACCTTAACTTCTGAACTACACATTTCTTCCGAAAAGCAGTCCTACCTGGTTAAGGGTAATTTTAAGTTTGAAAATGGTCATTACGGTGCAGGGTTTTTCATCAACGATGAAAAATCCCCGGAAAATGTGTATGGTAGCTCTGTACAATTAATAAGAGCTGATCAGTCTTATGCCCTAAAAATCATATGTAAAGCTGCTACTTGGTCTATTGATAGTGATATTGATGTTAGTGTGGAGAAGGATGACAGCACCACCAACCCTTTAAGATCCGGAAAAGTGGTGTCAAGTCTGGAAGTTCAAAATAAGAACAAACAATTTGCTGGTATAAAGATCAAATCCACATTTGACTCCCATAACTTTGATATTAATGCAGAAATATTACGTGAGCAGAAAATTGGATCCCTTAATCTAAAATACAAAAGCAATCAAAGAACCTCACAGGATTATGCATTAGAAGCCAAAGCCACACTAAACAAACACTCGATCGATATATTATCAAAAAGGGATTTGAACAACAATTTATATGTTATAGAAAACGTACTTACAACTAGTTGGGGCACTTCCCTTTCCCTCAAAGGTGACCTAGGTCAACGGTTTAGCCCCCAGGACATACACATTGATATTCAGGGTAACATCCAATTAAGTAACAAGGATAAGCCTTCGCAATGGATTTTAAAGGCTAATGGAACACCCGATAAGACCAGCACTGAATTTAAAGTTATTAGAGATTCTACAGAAATTGTCAAGCTAAACGGAGAATCCCAACATCCTCAAGATAAAGTCGCCGGTGTTAAGCTTAATGTAATAGTTAAAAATCTCTTAATTGGCAAGGGAGATTTTCGAGTAGCTAAAAATGGAAAGGGAGAACTCTTAGCCACCTTTGAGACCCAGAAAACGGATCTCAAAAATAAACTAGAAATTGATTTGAAATTTCACATACTCAATCCTAAATATGATATCGATACCAGTGTTACTTTGGATGGCGAAAAGAAACTACACTTTAAATCTGAGAATAATATTGAAAAGAGCAAGTTTACTACCAAAAATATAATTGAAGGCAATGAAAAGAAGATAAGTTTTGAGGCAAATGGCAGCGTTAAAGGTGAAAGCCGTGAAAATCGAGAAATACAAGGTGGTTTTACATTAACAACACCCTCTGGGCGCATTATAGATGGTAGTGTCAATAGGAAAGTGTCTACAATCGCTAAAACTGGTGTTACCCAAGGCAATATCGAAGCCAAAATAACTGATGCATCATCGGAGGGCAAACGCTCGTTGTCCATGAAAGGAAAACTTGATCGCTGGAATCCCAAAACCAAAGACTTTGCAGTAAATACTAATTTAATATTTACTGATTTAGATGGTCAGAAATCTGAGTTAAGTTACCAGATCAAACAGCAACCTAAAGGTAATAGTGCAAAGAATTTGGAATTCAAGCTGAATGCTCAGGGTAAACCCATAAATGAGCCTTTTGAAGTGACGCTTGTCCTGAACGATTTCAATCTTCAACGCGGCTTATTAAATTTGTCCACTAAATATGGTAACTCCATAACACTGGATTTAAATGGTAATTTCAATAATAACAATCAAAAATCCTATGAGCTTGAAGGAAACCTAAACATTCCAAAATCTAACCTTATGTTCATAAACATTAAGAGTAATGGCAAGCTATTGTTGCCTTCGACACAAGACAGTGTGAATGTTGCATCCTACGAGGTTGTATTTGTCGTCGACGCCAAAACAGGCCAAGGACAATACGCACGAGTCAACACATTATGGCAAGGAACTTCAAAATCGGGAACTTACGAATTTGACGCTCAAACAAATAACATGAAATGGCCATTGAAGTTCAATGGTAAATATCAAAAAGATACGGAAAAAATAGATCATATTGGGGACGTTGTTAGTGGTCATCAAAATTATTTAATTTATGGACAATACGGAGAGCAATATGTGAAAACCGAAGGTTCAATATCCTATGGTTCTGATAAAACTGAGCTAGCTTATAAACTCGATACCAATCACGAAAATGTCAAGGATATAGAAGTACGAATCCAGACTGAAAAGTCCCCTGATGATTCTACGTTCTTGGTAAATGCTGTTGCTAACCAGGCAGATAAATCTTACAGTTTAGATACCAAATTATATCGCTCAGCCCATAAAAAAGGTCTTGAAGCACGATTAAACTTAACAAAAGAAAAACCAATTGCTTTTACTAGTGTCGTGGAGATTTTGGGCGAACGTAAGGCCAAAATAATCCTGGAAATAAATAACCTTATTGAATTAGATCTACAGGTTAACGGCGAAGCTTCGTACATGAACATTGATGATTTTTATATCATTGGAAACTGGAACTCCAAGAAATTAAAACTGGATTACTATGAACTTGAAGCACGTGCCCAAGGTAAAAACCTTAAGATACAACTTAAGAATGCAAGCAATGTAATATTCTTGGGTACAACCACATATTCTTTGAAGAAAGAGCAAAATAAATCAATAATCGATGGCCAAGGTCAAGTCATATATCAGGGTAAAACGCAGTCTGGAAATTTCAAATTAACGCGACAACATTATGACATAAATACCGATAAAGAAGTTGGTTTCTCATATACCTTTAATGGTAATTTTGGTTCCAAAAATGGTATTTCCACTATAAAAATCACAAATAAGGAGTTTAATACAAAATTCTCTGTTTGTGAAGAAAAAAAACAGTGCACAAATATTCAAATTCAGTCTCTCGTGAGCATCGATGATATCAAACTGGATGGTATTCAGCAATCTACACTAATCTTAATTGATCTTCGTGAACTGGGCTACCCCTATGAATTTGAACTCAAGTCCCAAAACACGCGTCAAGGTTTGAAGTATCAATACCATCTGGATAGCTTCATAGTGTCGGGAAATAAGTTAAAGTACCAATTTACCGCCAACGTACAACCTTCGTCATCTATTTTAAAGCTAACTTTACCGAAACGACAATTAGTATTGGAGTCCTCTCAAAAAATACCCAAAAACGGCAATATCTTTGGCCATTATGAGCAATCCGTTGCCTTCTTTATTGATAAATTAAATCGTCCAGACCATGTGGCTCGTTTATCGGCCATTGTCGATGTATCGGGAAAAGAGCGCGTCGCACTCAACACTCAAGGCGTGATCAAAATAGAACATCCAAATATACGTTCTTTGAGCGTATCAGGACGCTTTGATGGTAATCTTGAACAGCAAATATCGAATTTAGAAATAGTATTCGATATATTCCGATTGCCGGAACAAAAGGTGATAGTAACCAATGAACTTCGCAATGTACGTTCGAAAAAGGGTATCAATCTTTCAACAACTTCGAATATCAAGTCGTCGGGACTTAAATTTCAATATCAAGCTACAGGTAACGCCGCCGTCGATCCTGAAGCTCAAGAATTTAAGCTTAACTTTGATCTTAATGATGGCAAAAACAGCTTAAAGGCAACTTCTCTTTTAAATAAAGAAAAGTTGGAGATCCTTTTAAGTGAATCGAACAACCAAATTATTCAATTTATTGGAGACTTTAACAAACAAAAACGTACTGCAAAACTAAATTCAAAACTGCAAATTCTGAATAAGAAGCCCCTCGAAATTAGTGCCGAAGTCCACCCCACATTTGCCAAGCTGTCATTCAAACGTCCGGATCTAATAGAAAGCTATGCGGAAATAACTTTAGGCAAAGAATTCAAATTCGATATTTCTGGAAACGGAAAGCAATTGCTTAATGGGCGAGTAGCATTGGATCCTACAAATTTTTTGCAAACTAATTATTTGGAAAGCGAGGAAAATATTAAAGAGTTCTGGGTAAGTTTTAATTCCCTATAAGTAGAACTGATTTATTAACTAAACATATTTATAAACTTTCTTTACCTCTATATTACCTCTATATCAGGTAAATTTCGAATCTGAAGTTAACAAAGACGCCGAAGATATTTCCCATAATATCAAGAATAAATTTAAGAAATTAAAGCAAGAAGGCGAATCAATTTTAAAATTGGCCCAAGATTCATATCCCGATTTTACGAAGTTTAAGGATAAATATGATGAGACTGTCAAGGTATTTATTCAAGAGCTAGAAACTGATCCATCAATTGCAACGATTATTAATGGAATGTAAGCATATACATATGAATATATAAAAATAAAGTTTAATATTAACTTAAACATTATCTATTTTCAGTCGCACCCTGTTTGAAAAATATTCCGAAATAATTGCCAAGCTAACACAATCTGTTACTGAAGCATTCGAAAAAATACAAAAGTCTTTGATAGAAATCTCTGACAAGTTGCAAGCTTTGTGGAATGACTCTATTCTAAAAGCCTGGGAAGAATTCTATTTAACTGCATCGAAAGTAATTACTCAGTTGCATAATGAATTATTCACGGCGTACAAAAAATCATTTGAAAATTGTTTCGAAGCATTAAAAAAATATGGACCAGTGCTGAAAAATTACAGCAAGGCAATTGCAGAATTCTTAAAGCCATTAAATGAGGGTCTACAAGAATTAATAAAGGTTGTGTCGCATGCTGCTGAAGAAATGAGTGAAGAACTTAAAAAGTACGCTGCAAATATTCCCACATTTGAGGCGATTCACAAAGAAATTAATGAAAAAATTGCAAGTCTAAAATTAATTGAAAAAACTATCGAGTTTGTGAACAGTCTATTCGAACAATTGAGTATTTTGCCACAAACGGAGGAGACAACGCAGTTTTTGCAAAAACTACATGATTATCTGGGTGCAAAGCTCAAAAAGAAACAAATTGACGACGATAAAATATTGGAAGAACTTGGTGAACTTTTACTAAAAGCCATTCGCTCTATATGGTTATCGCTCAAGAGTACTGCTCCGTCATCAACGACATCAGCGCATGCTATCGATTTTCAAACGTGGCTTAGTTCCCTGTCTCATGCTGTTGAAAACTTTGCCATCGTACCAACATTACTTTCATTCCGTTTAAGCGCCTGGAACTATTTATCAAATGAGAAGTGGGAAGCGATATTTACCAAGGAATGGCTAAATTCGTGGATATTCTTCAATGACTTTGAACTAAGAGGTCACATCGTTGATGGCTCGCATATATTCAGTTTTGACAATCAACATTTCACTTATCCGGGCAACTGCCGATATATCCTGGCGCAGGACAGTGTTGACAATAATTTCACAGTTATTGCTCAGCTTGCAAACGGAAAACTTAAGGGTATGTCTTGAATAATATCTATTTGATCTAAAGTTTATTTCCCTATGGTATTTTTGTAGGTATTACTCTTATTGATCGCGATGGTAGCTATGCCGAAGTGTCCGACACTCTGGTCTTAAAGCTAAATGGAAATGCTGTTGAATATCCACAACATGTATCAGGTCTGCATGCTTGGCGTCGCTTCTACACAGTGCACCTACACTCAGAGTATGGTGTAAATATTGTTTGCACCACAGATTTGAGGGTATGCCACGTCAGTGTTAACGGCTTTTACACAAGCAAAACGCGTGGCCTGCTGGGCAATGGAAATGCTGAGCCCTACGATGATTATTTGCTAATTGATGGCACTATTTCTGCAGACTCAAATGGCCTAGGTAACGATTACGGTGTTGGAAAATGTTCTATTATTTCCGGTTCAGTGGCATCGACGCTTCAGAGATCGGAAATTTGTAGCGAAATCTTTGGCATTGAATCGCCACTGGCTTTACATTTCCTAACCGTGGATTCGAGGCCTTATCGTCAGGCTTGTGATATTTCTGTTTCAAAATTGGCAGAAAAAGATAAGGAAACCACTGCCTGTGTTTTTGCCTTGGCCTATGGATCTGCCGTTAAGCAAATTAACAAATTTGTAATATTACCAAAGCGTTGCATTAAGTGTGCGGGTCTTGTGGGTCAGCGTGAACTGAACGATGAATTTACCGTTAAACTGCCCAACAACAAGGCAGATATTGTATTTGTCGTTGACATAAATGTAACACCACCAGTGTTAAACAACTTGATAGCGCCAGCCATTACGGATCTGCGAGAATCTCTGAAAAATCGCGGCTTTACTGATGTTCAAATTGGTGTTATTGTTTTCGATGAAACTAAACGTTACCCAGCCCTACTGACCAGCGACAATGGAAAAATTAATTACAAGGGCAACGTAGCCAATGTAAAGTTGAACGGCATTAAAAACTTCTGTGAGAATTGTGTGGAGCAAATAATTACAGAAAAACGAATTTTAGACATTTATAATTTAGTAAAGCAGCTGGTGGAAAGTGTTGTGCCACAAGCTGATGAGAAAGCATTCCAGCTGGCTTTGGATTATCCATTCCGTGCCGGAGCTGCTAAAAGTATAATTGGTGTTCGTCATGATTCGTTAGAATATAAAAATTGGGTGAGTAATTGTTATTACATTATAATTTTCCCATCACTGCAACTGCAACTAATGTATGCAATTTTTTGCAGTGGAAATATGTGCGAGCCCAATTAACTGGCAGCCTTACAAAATTCGACGGAGCGCTTCTCCATCTAATTGCACCTGTTAAAGGACTTACACTAGAAGGAGTAACAGCTGAAAAATTAATTGGTACGTATTTTAAATCATTTTAAAAAGATAGATAGAATCGTTTTTATTGATTCCAATAGAGTTTTTTATCCTAACCAAAAGCTAAATATATATACATTTTTTTATTTCGTTTAGGCTTCAACTCTCGCTTGGTGGCTACTGTTGATGGAAAGGACAATAAAAAACGCGCGAAACTGCAGTTTGATAATGATATGGGAATTGATTTTGTGCTAAATAATGGCGGCTGGGTATTTGCAACGCAAAACTTTGATAAATTAAAGCAACCCGATCAAAAGAAAATGTTAAGCCAGATAACAGCATCGATCGCCGATACTCTATATAAAACTGAAATCGTTAGTGATTGCCGCTGCCTGCCGATTCACGGATTGTATGGACAACACAAGTGTGCTATTAAATCTTCGTCATTTCTACCAAATAAGAAGGCCAAAGCTCACTAATAACTAAATATCTTGTATTTTAAGGAATCAATCAAATAGGTCGAAACAATAAATGAATTAACGAATGTGCGACAGAAAGCTTTTCTTTGAATACAGTATGGACAAACAAAGTTTGTGCGTTCAAAAAAATTGCATCTATTGAAGTGTGAAAAAAATGACAAAAACTCGAATGATTGGTTATGTGCACTTTTGGAGCTATGAACAGGGAATTTCCATTTATATGTACAGGGAGATAAAAATAAAGCAAATTCGGGTTAAAGTCATTCGACCGTTTGGCTGTGCATCTGATCACAATAAAGAATTTTTGCAAAAAAGTAAAAACTATTTTATTATAAAAAAAACTATATCATAATTTTACAAATTTATGGAGTGTTCCAAAAATAAACTATAGGCCCACCGCTTACGAATGCGTTCAGCGGCTTCATTTGTTTTTCCTATCAAAGAGTCTTGAACAGGTTGCTTCCAATGCATTGCAATGTCTTTAAATTCTTCAATGGTTTCCGTGATGTTCTCTTTGGTGAGAAATATATCGATAAGGCCCAAAGTGATTTAGGTCCTCGATATCCCTAGCAAGTCCAAGAACTTCGTCGTGATAGCTGATAATGACAGGCTTTCTTCGTTGTTCAAATTGCTCCTTTTTGGTCATTTTATTTTTACTTTTAAATAAATACTGACAAATAACTAACTAAAACAAACGCAATAACTCAATTTTTTGTAGTGTTAACACACGTTTTGCGTTATCGTTAGTGTAAACAGACCCTAAGTTAATTTGGCTAAAACTAAAGTTCTTTAATTTTTTTAAAAATATACTTTTTATAATGGTTACCTCATTATTTTGTTTAAAAATATTTTTACACGATTTTATAATTTATTCGGATTGAAATAGGCACTTCAAAATTTTAGATTTGTTACGTATATTTACATAAATAATCTGAATCAGCCAATTTTACAATACATTTATTAATATTATTTAAAAAGGCTAATTAACTTAGTGATTTTCAATTTTTGTTGTTTTATATTAGGTATTGCCTTTTGAAAAAATCCGAGTGATGTTCCATGCGTATTACTGGACGGAAATTACAACATATTAATGGCAGAGATAGCGGAGCAAGCGCTGTGAATATATAAGTAATACAGTTAATATGATTATAATTTAATATTCATAATAATTTTTAATGGATTTTAAATCAACTGAAATGACCTCCAAATAGATAGTTCTTAAACGGAGTGTAGCTGCAACTGAATATTTTCCTTCTCATTAAATAACTCTTTAAAAAATCCTTACCTGGTAATTTTGTCTTGTTCATATTTGTCAAGGGGCACAGTTTTCTTTCCGTTTTCAGTTGTTCAAGCTTCCTCGTTTGCTTATTATTGTTTCAGTTGTTCCTAATTACTCACTTAGTCTTTGTGTTTTTGGTGATCAAGAAAATATCGATACTACTGATTATGGCAAAAGTTGATATTATATATAAATCTATAATATATAAGTGTCAAATAAAATATATCATGTTGTTTGGATATTGATCTATATTTTACATGTGATATTTTTATACCCTTGCAGAGGGTATTATAATTTTGGTCAAAAGTGTGCAACGCAGTGAAGGAGACATCTCCGACCCTATAAAGTATATATATTCTTGGTCAGGATCACCTCCTGAGTTCATATAAGCATGTCCGTCTGTCCGTCTGTCCGTCTGTCCGTCTGTCTGTCCGTCTGTCTGTTTCTACGCAAACTAGTCTCTCAGTTTTAAAGCTATCGACTTGAAACTTTGCACACACCCTTCTTTCCTTTGCACGCAGTATATAAGTCGGAACGGCCGGGATCGGCCGACTATATCCTATAGCTGCCATATAACTGATTGATCGGAAATG
>VNJQ01003425.1:0-16098 GCA_008042515.1 Drosophila truncata | reverse complement strand
CCATATGTTTGTATGTTTGGTTTGGCTTAAAAACAAAAACATTACAACGGCAACATGAAAGCTGATGTTTCCACTGTTTTGAGTACTGTTGTCAAATGTAAGTTATCCGTGTTTTACAATTCTGACTGATCACATGCATGGAGACGTTTACGTTTCTTTTTTGGGGGCTCTTTGCCACCGTTGTGGCCGACGTAGCATTATGTATGTATGTGTGTAAGCGTTTAGAACGAAAAAATGTACTATAACGGCCGGCTTTCTTTTCTTGGGGCTGCCCTAGCTTTGCCCCCACTCACTAACACTTATCACTGCACGGGCTCGCTGTTTTTCCACCAGAAGTTCTCCGCATTTCACTTTTCCGACCGATCTCCATGCATAAAGACGTTTTTCTTTTTTTGCGCGCTTTTTTTCCTCCCTTTTGCCTGGCGTTGTGGGAGGAACTGATTTCCAACGGCCGTCGTGAGAGGTCGCTAAGCGATAATGGAAAGCTGCGAGAGAGCCGAAAAAGTGGAAAAAGAGATGCGAAAGAGGATTCCAAGTAACTTGCAGCTTCCAGCTAGAATGGAACACGACCCAATTGGAATCATATAATGGATGTATCTTATTAGCCCAACTAGAAGAATTAATTATAATTTTGTTGTTTACGCGTTGCAAATTTTTGACAAAAATTATAATCCCTGCAAAGGGATATAAAAATACCCATGTCACGGTAGCCAAAATAAATGTCTTATTTTCATTGTTTTCTCAGAATTTTCCTAGTGTTTTCCCTATACAGCGTATTTCCTTTCCTCTAATGTCAGTATGCGTGTGTTTCTTTACTATCTGCTGTCTCCTGATTAATTATAAAGGCCTACATTTTTTTTTCCCTATGATGCTTTTGCTTTTTGCTTCGATCAAGAGTTCGATGGTTTGATCAAGGGTACGCTAGTTGGAGGGTTCGATTGAGAGTTCGAGGGTTCGATTGAGAGTTTGAGGGTTCGATTGAGAGTTCGAGGGTTCGATTGAGAGTTCGACCGATGGTTCAATCGACGGTTCGATCGAGGGTTCGAGGGTTTGATCCCTCCCAAAGGCGTTTTTTTTTTTTATTTTGTTATGAATTGATTTTTTTATTTTAAAATATACTTTTTGTTGTCACCCTGGTGTGCGACAACAACAAAAATAGTTCGGACATTTTAAGTTTCTCTTCGGGTTATTTCATTTGGAAAAACTAAGCTGCGACGTTCGGTTCGGCTCGGTTATCTTAGAGAAACCTTCTTTTTGCTGCCTTTATCGCCACAATTTCGACGTCTATAAGGATTTTTTGCAGCCGAAAAGAAATAATAAAGTTCGCGTTCACTTGTATGTGGGGTCAAAGCAATTTGGTTCTCACTTGGAGAGTGGGCGGGTTTTCACCCTCCCTTCCACTTGTTTGTCAATGTGGAATAAATTAATTTGAACTAAACATTTGGGCCGGAGTATACCCTGAAAATTGTAATATTTCAGCACCCAAAACAAACTACAGTCTACATATTTGTGTTAGGCGTCACGCGGGCTGGGCATGGATTTTATTGATTATCGGTGTGGGGCTTATAATGATTTATAAATGATCCTCTGATGTGAGAATCGCACTGCTTAATCTACATTCTTGCCTCCTCCTTCTCCACCTGCATCTACTGCGTCTTCGCCATTTCCAAACCAAGACATCCAGCGGCTTTGCGACTCGGGAGCGATGGAGACTTGGCCCAGCTTTCCCTCCAGAAAGCTCGTCAGCTGCTGCTCGCTGCGAAGCTGGCGACGCAGCAACTCGTGTTGAAATTGGTGGCGACTCTGCTCGTTGGGGATCTGGTTGAGGATGTGCTCCGCCAGCCTGTGATTCTTGGCCTGGATGTAGTGTAGGTCGTCCAATTCTGGTTCATCGTACAGAGGCAAGGGCAGCTCAGGCAGAGGCCTTGATTCTGCCTTCCCCTTTAACTCCGACCGCATGCTCAGCCATGAGCGTTCGGCTTGAACAGGAGTCTTGTTCAACAGCAAGTACAATCCATCTGGCCCATTAGCCAGAGTCGCATTATGAGTCGGAGTCGGTAGTGGATTCCTATCCGGATGCGGCACTCCTTCGGGTTGAAGCGTCCAATCCAACTTCTGCTGCTTCGTCACGGCCTCTACTGTAGCTTTCTCTGGCGGAAAGTTTAAGAACGTATGCCCGGAACGGGGCTGCAGCTCGGTCAGAGGATCTTTCTGCCAGCCCGGCACCACGCTCGTGTTTGACCAGTGGGTGTTGGGACTCGCGCAAAACGACTTGTCTTCGTTGCCGCCGCAAAGCGGGAGCGAAAGCGTCGACGACTGCAACTGCTGAGCTGCAAGGCCCTGAGCCAAAAGGGCAATCCTATTCGACCCAATGGTTTCCGGCGCACGCGGCGGCGTAGAAGTCCTTCCTTCTCCGGAGTTCGGCCAACAGTTGGCCTGCGGGACATTAAGGTTCAAGTTGTGGCCGGAGGCCCGATTCTCTATTACTGCCAGGCGCGCTGCCCTCTCCGAACCTATAGCCGCCTGCGGACGTCTCTTATTTTCATTTGCTGCCGGAGCCTTATACATGGTGGCTTCTGGTCCTTCTGTTGAATTTTATAGCTTTTTTATTTTGATTTTATAACCTTGCAGGGTATACAAATTGAAGTCAGGAGTTCATATTCTCGATAAGCATTATTAGCCGTCTAGTCTTGTACATATTCTTTCTAGTGCAAGTCTCTAAGTCGAAACGTGTCTCCTTCATAGCTTTGCAAGCCTCTGACTAAAATTATAATACCCTTTAAGGGAATAAAAGTGGCAATAAAATGGGAAACCAAAATACTCCACCGTATTTCCGCCACACTCTTAACCACACACTCTTCGTAGCTTACGTGTAATTTTTATCTGTGCCAAATTCTGTCTCGGATATAGATTCCTCAGAGCTTCTAGGCGGGGAACCCTCTCTGACCCTATGGTTATTTTAGTTTGGTCTGAATGTCAATAAAGTGACACTGATGAAAATGTTCCGCATGCCTACTATGGCTGACTGCAAAGTTGTGTTAGTTTAGTAACATTAAAGTTTACCGAGGAAATAATATATAGAGGTTTTTGTAAAAAAACGCAGCAGTTAAACTGCCTATATGTTACATCTCGGATACCGGTAGACGGCAAAAATGTTTAAGCAAGGCTTTTGGTGCTCTTTTTTATTATAGGTTGAGTATGCCACCACTGAGTCTGTGGTTACGGTGGACTGGGAAAACGGCTTCGTTGAGGCCTCCGCTGCGAGTAACGAGAACATCACTCAGGTGGGCCACTGAATAAACTAACCACTATATTAATAATTGGAATTCTTTCTTTGTATTGCTTGCAGGTGTTTAAGGAGCTGCTGGCCCAGGCTAAGATAACCTACAACCTGAGTCCGGCGCTGCGCCGCCGCCGACAGTCGTTACCGCAGCAGATCGGTAACAATGGGCCCGGAACTCCGCTGCATCACCACCACCATCTCCAGCACCAGACGCAGCAGCACCACCACAACGCCGGTGGCGGTTCAGCGTCCACTTCTGCGGCGGCTGCTGCGGCGGCCGGTTCCGTAAGCGGCGGCCATGGATCCCACGCCCCAACACCCGCCCAGCTGCAGCACCTGCAGCGCATCCAGGAACGGAGTCTGGGTGCCAAGCGCAATTCGTGCAGCATCTCCTAAAGATCGGACTATAAGGAAAACTAAATGGTCTCCTACAAACGGTTCTCAGTACTTTTTCAATAATGTAAAACAAAAACTCTCAAATATATAATGAATACACAGGGTCAAGGGTTAGGAGTGGGAACTAATTTTTTCGGGCTCAGCTAGAAATGTATTATCCCAACAGTAATTATCTAAAAGATCAAATAATATGTTCTGCCGAAAAAGATTTATTGATGAAAAATAACGTGAGTTCCTTTTCTAAAATATAAAATGAATAATTTAACTTTATATTTCATTTAGAAATTATTTAACTTTAACTTAAATTTCAACTTAAATCCAAGCTTTTACCTCAAGGCCCGATGATTGGTTTCCACTTCTTTGATTTCGTACCATTCGGCATCTAACCGAATTGGCCCACACTATCGCAGAGCAATCTCGACTCAAAAGTACCTCTCTCTATTGCTAGTGTCGCTCCAATAACTACTAAAGGTACTAAACCTATCTCAAGGCTCTGGTTTCTCAAATCACAGCTCCTAGCTCAGCATACTAAATAAATATTTAACCTTGTGTGTAGAAAAATGTAAACCTTTAATAAGTCAGATACCAGAAAGGAAGCTTTATTTGGAAAGTAAAAGATTTTATACCCTTGCAGTTTGCGATTTGATCATTCGATCGAATACGAAATCGATAACGTTCAGTAAAATAAAAACCAGGTCTATTAAACAATTATATGTATATCAAACCAGCGAACTCTTGTTGATTTCTCTAGATTCGCATATCAATTTACCGATGGCACCTACAACAGCTTTATTGTATAGTCATCCGAATACAAAAAAATTCCAAATTTATTCAATCAAATGGATAAGTTGGAAATATGTTAAGAAACAATAAAGTTTTAGTTTGGTTCGGTTTCGCTTTCCGACCGTTCCTTTGACAGCTTTATGATACAGTCTTCTGATGCGGCTCGGTTCAACTTATATACTTTATTGAGAAGGTTTTTATCCAAGTGACTGTTTAAGCTAAGATAATAATTTGACTAAAACGAATCCACTTTGTTCTTTATGCTGGAAGTGGAATACAACAAATATCTTATTCGTTTCCCTATGTCGTATACTTCTTGCCCTGATCGTTGTATATGTCTACTCAGTTCTTTTCCGTTTCCCACATCGTACAAGAACAAGTATAATATTTATAAGCATGAGCATTTAAAAGCGCCCCGTGTACTAATACGATAGAACAGCTTTTTTCAGCTGGAAGCGTTAGGGCAGGACAGCTCGCCGAGCTGCAAATGAATTTATTACTGAAAAGCGGAAACAGATTATAACAAAAGCAAATGCATAGTTAAGAACTAATTGATTGGCAAATGGATGGATGAAATCCAAAAGACGTATGTTCTAGTAACATCGTATTGAGTGTACTTTTTTTAATCGTATCTTTAGTTAATTGTTTATGTCTACAGCTAGCTTGTAGTGTTGGTTAATTGTGTGAGGCAGTCAAGCCTTATGACGGTGGTATGAAACGAATCAAATAGTTAAGATTGATAACGCAATGAAAACACCAAAGAATAAGACGAAATAAGATGAGAAGCAAATGCAACAGGATAATGAATATAGATTCATAGAAAGAAATATATATGGAAATGTTATGCCAGATTATAATCGTGTTAAGAGAAGTTCAGATCCAGAACGATACCAATAACGGGCCAAACTGTAACCCAGCTGTTATTATGTTTGAAGCATTGGACACAAAAGTATTTGTGGCACAAAAAAAAGACCCAAAAGAAGAAAAACACGGATAAATATATAAAATATACAATGTGTTATTTAAATATATAAATGTCTACAATAAATACTTCTGATACTTATATACTGAATTACACTTCAAATACTAACGGATAATTTTCGCAAGTAATTAGGCAAAGCGTAAACGTACGTCGGATATTGGATATTGATCTGTTGCAAGCGACAGCCAAAACTAGGAAAACTACAAAGAATTTATGTAATTATATATTTAGTTCCAGGAAAAGCAAATCATACGACATCAAGTTCGCATATACCATACACAGATAAGAATGTAGAACAAAAAAATCAAGAATATTTTTCTTGATTTTATTGTTCTAGCGTCTTGAAATTTTCAAGTACGATTCGGGATCAAATGGTCTGATTAATCCTGTTTCGGGATTAAATCATAAATATTCTTAGTCCTTGAAACCGTATGTATAAGCGTTCTCGGTGTTAGAGTTAGCGTTGCCTCAGTAGCCGAGGTGGTAAGCGGCCGGGTTCGAATCTTAGATAGAAAAATCCGGGATATTGTTGGCAAAATCAATCCCAAATGGGAATGATTTTTGATTGAGTACGGGTTTTCTTATTATAAGTATGAAACCACTTATTTTTTTCAATCCCCAAATTCTTGATTTAATCCCGACCATTCTTAGTTATTTTAATCCCAAAAATTCTTGATTCAATCTCGATTAGGCTTGAATTATAACTAAAATTTTAATTGTAATCCAATCTTAATTATTCCTTTAACTATTAAACTTAATCTTATTAAACTACGCATTAATTACAGAGTGGCCGATTTAACCCTCTTAATTAGTATTAGACTACCTATAATTCCAAACTAGATGTCAACTAAACTAAGCTTCACTTAAGCTTCGACATGAAAGAATGCTTATTTAAATCTGTAATTATAGAGTTATAATTGTTATTATTATTAAATCATATAAACTAGGAAAGAAATCGCAAATAAAAGCCTACTTACATTTTTCGTCCCGGCTAAGATTCGAACCCGGGTCCCATCAATTCGCAGACCGGCCGCTTACCACCTCGGCTACTGAGGCAACGCTAACTCTAACACCAAGAACGCTTATACATACGATTTCGAGGATTAAGAATATTTATGATTTAATCCCGAAACAGGAATAATCAGACCATTTGATCCCGAATTGTACTTGAAAATTTCAAGACGCTAGAACACCAAAATCAAGAAAAATATTCTTGATTTTTTCGTTCTACATTTTTATCTGTGTACCATTATTATTGACATAGTAAGGCGATACACTGTGGCCGATCCCTGGTAATTTTAGTTCGGTTCCAGGACTCAGTGCGTTAGTTAACAAAACCAAAGCAAAGCTACGTAGCTTCGTAGTATTGATAAATGTGTTAGCAACACAGCACGGTTGAGGAAGTTAATGTTTACGTAGATCGGTGTCTAACTCCACTTGGGCCCGAGGTTGTGTAATCTAACTCCAGCTCCGGGTACCGGTTCCTGGTCTTATCTCCCGAGTCTGTCAATCCTTTTTAACACGAATATACATACATTTATCAAACATCTGCAAACGTTGTATAAACCCTCAAATCAACTTTGACTCATCCTCCTACAACATAAAATATAAATATATTTCTATACGGCAAAACATATGCTATATGCTATAAAGATAATAAATTATTATAACTGTAATTGATAAAAAGTGCCGAGGCAAGATCTGGAAATAAATGCAAAGGCAAAGACAATTTTTTGTGCTTCCAATTTTTGTTTTTGGCTGAATGGGTTGCGTTTGTTAATATTAATATGTTAGTTTTGATTCTGGGAGCTGTTGAGTTTGTTGATTTTAATAACATTTTTTTGATTCATTTCTCTGTTAATGTATTTAGGTAATATTTGTGTAAAATTGGTAATTATAAATTTTTCATAAAATTGGGTGAAACTGAAAACAAATATTTTTACAATATTTTATTATTAATTAATCAGGATTTTAATGGCGAGTCGGAACAGCACATATAAAATAGAAGTTCTAAACTAAGAACGCATTGAAGGGGTCATTTCCGACCTTATAAATAATAAATCTATGTTAATTATCAGCATCAACAGCTAAACTTATAACTATAACAAAATCAAAACATTATTATTAAGTCGTATAAAACAACGATATATATAGAAATTTAATACACCTGAAAGGTATATTAATACTTATAATAGATAAACTTATACAGTAAAATAATGTTCCAATTAAATATTTATATAGATTGGGTTTTATTAAATTTTCCTTGATTCGATTTTTAAGAATTTACAAACACAAAAATGTTATAGAAAAAAAAGTAAACAAAGGCAGCAACTTTCCAATAACCGCAGAAGAGGATCGTTCTCTTTAAATAGCGCCCACTCACTCGCTCTTAGGTTCCACGTTCCAGCCAAAATACGGTCGCGCAGCGAGGAAAGACAAGGGCAAAAGCCAAAAAAAAACTCACTCACAAGGAAACAACAAAGGGAATAGCCAAATGTTAAACGTGCGCGCGCCAATACAAAGCAAAACGGGGGAAGATGCAAATAGGAAAATAGTTGTCTCACTCACACTCACTCACTAACAAGGAAAAAGGTAAGCAACAGCAGAAGCTTTCCAATGGCCGCAAAAGAGTTTCGTTCTCATTAAGCAGTTCCCGCTCACTCTCTCTTAGGTTCCACATTCTTATCCTTTCATAGCAAGGGGACTTTTGTTTTAATATGGGTTTTTTCAAATTATTATTAAAATGTTAAAACGGAATATTAAGGAAAATAAAATTAAAACATAAAACAGAGCTTTCTTTTTGTCATATTTTTTTCGCAGTGAATTATTTATATATTATATGTTATTAATAAGAAATAAGGAAGCGGAACTATTAATATATATATTATTCCGATCACAGAATTATTATAAATATAATTAATTATATTCAAGAGCCGATAATCATTGGCCCCTCGTAAAACAAGATCGCTATGACTCTGCAGCAGCTTTTCCCCATGTAGCAAACAAATTATTCACTCTCTGAGTACACAGCAGTTGTCCCTTTTTGGCCAAGGCAGAACTGGAAGACTGGAAGAACCAGTCACACAGTCACAAATGCTCCACTTCTTTACCCCTTTACTCACTCACTCAATAGGAAAAAGGTAAACAAAAGCAGAAGCTTTCCAATGGCCGTAAGAGAGTATCGTTCACTTTTAGCAGCTCCCGCTCACTCACTCTTAGGTTCCACGTTCCAGCCAAAATACGGTCGCGCAGCTAAGAAGGACAAGTGAAAGAGCCAAAAAAACTCTCACTCACAAGGAAACAACAAAGGGAATAGCCAAATGTTAAACTTGCGCGCGCCAATACAAAGAAAAACGGGGGAAGATGCAAATAGGAAAATAGTTGTCTCACTCACACTCACTCACTCACAAAAAAAAAGGTAAACAACAGCAGAAGCTTTCCAATGGCCGCAAAAGAGTTTCGTTCTTATTAAGCAGCTCCCGCTCACTCTCTCTTAGGTTCCACATTCTTACTCTTTCATAGCAGCTTTCCAATGGCCGGCAATTTTATAGGGTAAGCAAGGGGTATTTTGTTCTAACTCGGATTTTTTCAATTGATTATTAATATGTAAAAACTAAACATTAAGGAAAATAAAATAAAAACATAGAACAGAATTTTCTTTTTTTATATTTCTTTCACAGTAAATTATTTATTCATTATTTATCATTAATACAAAACTAGGGAACAGAACTGTATATATATTTATTTTTCGGCTTACAGATTACCTATAATTATAATTAATAATATTCAAAAGCCGATAACCATTGGCCCCCTCGCAAAAGAATATCGCTGTGGCTCTGCCGCAGCTTTTCCCCATGTAGGGAACAAATTATTCCTCTCTCTGAGTACACAGCAGTTGTCCCTTTTTGGCCACGGACAAACCACTCACACAGCCACAAACGCTTCGCTTACAAGGAAAAAGGTAAACAAAACCAGAAGCTTTCCAAAGGCCGCAAGAGAGTATCGTACTCTTTAAGTAGCTTTCGCTCACTCGCACTTCTTCCAATGACCGCAAGATAAGATCAATATCTATAAGCGCGCGCTCACTCTCTCTTAGGTTCCACATTTTTAATCTTACATAGCAGCTTTCCAATGGCCGCCAATTTTATAGGGCAAGCAAGGGGTCTTTTGTTCTAACACGGGTTTTTTCAATTGATTATTAATATGTAAAAACTAAAAATTAAGGAAAATAAAATAAAAACATAGAACAGAATTTTCTTTTTTTATATTTCTTTCACAGTAAATTATTTATTCATTATTTATCATTAATACAAAACCAGGGAACAGAACTATATAAATATTTATTATTTCGCCTACAGATTACTTATTATTATAATTAATAATATTCAAAAGCCGATAACCAAAGACCCCCTCGCAAAACAAGATCGCTGTGGCTCTGCTGCAGCTTTTCCCCATGTAGGCAACAAATTATTCCTCTCTCTGAGTACACAGCAGTTGTCCCTTTTTGGCCACGGACAAACCACTCACACCCACAAACACTTCGCTTACGAGAAAAAAGGTAAACAAAAGCAGAAGCTTTCCAATGGCCGCAAGAGTGTATCGTTCTCTTTAAGCAGCTTTCGCTCACTCGCAGTTCTTCCAATGACCGCAAGAGAAGATCAATATCTTTAAGCGCGCGCTCACTCTCTCTTAGGTTCCACATTCTTACTCTTTCATAGCAGCTTTCCAATGGCCGGCAATTTTATAGGGTACGCAAGGGGTATTTTGTTCTAACACGGGTTTTTTCAATTGATTAATAATATGTAAAAACTAAAAATTAAGGAAAATAAAATAAAAACATAGAACAGAACTATATATATATTTATTATTCCGCTTACAGATTACTTATAATTATAATTAATAATATTCAAAAGCCGATAACCATTGGCCCCCTTGCAAAACAAGATCGCTGTGGCTCTGCCGCAGCTTTTCCCCATGTAGGCAACAAATTATTCCTCTCTCTGAGTACACAGCAGTTGTCCCTTTTTGGCCACGGACAAACCACTCACACAGCCACAAACGCTTCGCTTACAAGGAAAAAGGTAAACAAAACCAGAGAAGATCAATATCTTTAAGCGCGCGCTCACTCTCTCTTAGGTTCCACATTCTTACTCTTTCATAGCAGCTTTCCAATGGCCGGCAATTTTATAGGGTAAGCAAGGGGTATTTTGTTCTAACACGGGTTTTTTCAATTGATTAATAATATGTAAAAACTAAAAATTAAGGAAAATAAAATAAAAACATAGAACAGAACTATATATATATTTATTATTCCGCTTACAGATTACTTATAATTATAATTAATAATATTCAAAAGCCGATAACCATTGGCCCCCTTGCAAAAGAAGATCGCTGTGGCTCTGCCGCAGCTTCTCCCCATGTAGGCAACAAATTATTCCTCTCTCTGAGTACACAGCAGTTGTCCCTTTTTGGCCACGGACAAACCACTCACACAGCCACAAACGCTTCGCTTACAAGGAAAAAGGTAAACAAAACCAGAAGCTTTCCAATGGCCGCAAGAAAGTATCGTTCTCTTTAAGCAGCTCCCGCTCACTTGCTCTTCTTCCAATGATCGCAAGAGAAGATCAATATCTTTAAGCGCGCGCTCACTCTCTCTTAGGTTCCACATTCTTACTCTTTCATAGCAGCTTTCCAATGGCCGGCAATTTTATAGGGTAAGCAAGGGGTATTTTGTTCTCACACGGGTTTTTTCAATTGATTAATAATATGTAAAAACTAAAAATTAAGGAAAATAAAATAAAAACATATAACAGAACTATATATATATTTATTATTCCGCTTACAGATTACTTATAAATATAATAAATAATATTCAAAAGCGGATAACCATTGGCCCCCTTGCAAAACAAGATCGCTGTGGCTCTGCCGCAGCTTTTCTCCATGTATGCAACAAATTATTCCTCTCTCTGAGTACACAGCAGTTGTCCCTTTTTGGCCACGGACAAACCACTCACACAGCCACAAACGCTTCGCTTACAAGGAAAAAGGTAAACAAAACCAGAAGCTTTCCAATGGCCGCAAGAGAGTATCGATCTCTTTAAGCAGCTCCCGCTCACTCGCTCTTTTTCCAATGACCGCAAGAGAAGATCAATATCTTTAAGCGCGCGCTCACTCTCTCTTAGGTTCCACATTCTTACTCTTTCATAGCAGCTTTCCAATGGCCGACAATTTTATAGGGTAAGCAAGGGGTATTTTGTTCTAACATGGGTTTTTTCAATCGATTAATAATATGTAAAAACTAAAAATTAAGGAAAATAAAATAAAAACATATAACAGAATTATATATATATTTATTATTCCGCTTACAGATTACTTATAAATATAATAAATAATATTCAAAAGCCGATAACCATTGGCCCCCTTGCAAAAAAAGATCGCTGTGGCTCTGCCGCAGATTTTCCCCATGTAGGCAACAAATTATTCCTCTCTCTGAGTACACAGCAGTTGTCCCTTTTTGGCCACGGACAAACCACTCACACAGCCACAAACGCTTCGCTTACAAGGAAAAAGGTAAACAAAACCAGAAGCTTTCCAATTGCCGCAAGAGAGTATCGTTCTCTTTAAGCAGCTCCCGCTCACTCGCTCTTCTTCCAATGACCGCAAGAGAAGATCAATATCTTTAAGCGCGCGCTCACTCCCTCTTAGGTTCCACATTCTTACTCTTTCATAGCAGCTTTCCAATGGCCAGCAATTTTATAGGGTAAGCAAGGAGTATTTTGTTCTCACACGGGTTTTTTCAATTGATTAATAATATGTAAAAACTAAAAATTAAGGAAAATAAAATAAAAACATAGAACAGAACTATATATATATTTATTATTCCGGTTACAGATTACTTATAATTATAATTAATAATATTTAAAAGCCGATAACCATTGGCCCCCTCGCAAAACAAGATCGCTGTGGCTCTGCCGCAGCTTTTCTCCATGTAGGCAACAAATTATTCCTCTCTCTGAGTACACAGCAGTTGTCCCTTTTTGGCCACGGACAAACCACTCACACAGCCACAACCGCTTCGATTACAAGGAAAAAGGTAAACAAAAGCAGAAGCTTTCCAATGGCCGCAAGAGAGTATCGTTCTCTTTAAGCAGCTCCTGGCCGCGAGGCAGCTGGCATAGCTATTTTCCCCTTTGACACCTGCCGATTTAGCCTAAAAGGAGCCAAACTGGCAGATTTGAATTCAGTTCTCGGAACTTTGCACAACCACGAAGTGTTGCGTGCATTGCCGGTGCCACATCCCGACGATTTATCATGTTAGAAAAATACCACGACAAAAATACTTATTTTAATTGATATTTTCAAATAAAAGATAAATATTTACAAAAATATTTGCAAAGTAATCGATAAATCTAAAAGTACCAAAGCTATAATAAGAAAAAATATGTTATATCTGGGATATCATGTGCTGACGACATTTTCCAGCACTAAATCTGTTAACCCAAATATAGATAGCTAATTTGTAATTTGAAATTTACTGATATAGCCTGAAGTTAGCCAAACTGACAGATCTGACGGAAAACTAAACAAAAACATGGCAGCAAATGTGTTTTATTTAGCAGCAACGGAAAACATCTACCTCACACCACCTGAAGTACCCAGCGCGTTGCCGCACGCAGCCATGTGATGAATCTGGGATTGGACAAGGCCAAGGCAGCCCTACAAAGCGCTGCCGGGCACGTGGCACAGAATGCGGCCCGCGAGGCAGCCGGCTTAGCTATTTTCCCCTTTGACATATGCCGATTTAGCCTAATATCGATAGCCCGAATATCGATAGCTATTTTGTAAATTGACATTTACCGATATAGCCTGAAGTTAGCCAAACTGACAGATCTGACGGCAAACAAAACAAAAACATGGCAGCAAATTTGTTTTAATTAGCAGCAACGGAAAACATCTACCTCACACCACCTGAAGTACCCAGCGCATTGCCGCACGCAGCCATGTGATGAATCCGGTATTGGACAAGGCCAAGGCAGCCGTACAATGCGCTGCCGGGCACGTGGCCCAGAAAGCGGCCCGCGAGGCAGCCGGCATAGCTATTTTCCCCTTTGGCATATGCTGATTTAGCCTAATATTGATAGCCCGAATATCGATAGCTATTTTGTAATTTAACATTTACCGATATAGCCTGAAGTTAGCCAAACTGACAGACCTGACGGCAAACAAAACAAATGACTTGGCAGAAAATTTGTTTTAATTATAAACAACGGAAAACATCTACCTCTCACCACCTGAAGTACCCAGCGCATTGCCGCACGCAGCCATGTGATGAATCTGGGATTAGACTACGCCAAGGCAGCCCTACAGAACGCTGCCGGGCACGTGGGCCATAAAGCGGCCCGCAAGGCAGCCGGCATAGCTTTTTTTCCCTTTGACATATGCCGATTTAGGCTAAAATAAGCCAAACTTGCAGATTTGGATTTTCAGTTCTCAAAACTGGACGGCTACGGACTGTTTCCTGCATTGCTGGTGCCACATCCCGACTCGCTGCCGCTTTAAGGGCCGCTGGTGGCACTTGCTTCTATGTGTACCGAGGGGCTGCTGCAATCCCAGTTATTGTGTTTACTCATGCCTTCGCTTAAGATTTTCTCCGCTTTCAAGCGCTCCCTTTATATGATATTTTTCTTATTGGCGCTGTGATATTTTCTAGGTTAATCGATATATTTTTATAATTAGCGTTGCCAGAGTATTACACTTGTCAAAGTATTTTTATCGAAATATTTTTATAAATGGCGTTGCCAGATTCTTAGGTTTATCGAAGTATTTTTATCGAAATATTTTTATAATTGGCGTTGCCAGATTAATAGTTATATCGAAGTATTTTTATCGGAATATTTTTATAAATAGCGTTGCCAGATATTTAGTTTTAACAAAGTATTTTTATTGAAATACTTTTATAATTGGCGCTGCCAGACTTTTAGGCTTATCGAAGTATTTTTATAAGCTGATAAAAATAAATATATCTAAAGTATTATTATGAATGGCGCTGCCAGATTATTAGAGGATTGTTAACGTAGCTAGCCGCGTGCCAATTGAACTAACAAACAGCTTCGCCGGCGTTTGGCGGTACTGCAAGTTGGCATATCGGCATCCTCTTGTTATGTGAGAAGCAGCGACTCCTCCAGCCATTGAGACACATGAGGCGCATACCGCTGCTGTTCCTGCTCTCTCACATTGGCTGCTAATGCTGGGAATGCCGCTGCTGCTTCAACTCTTTGTCGCCGTCGCCGTCAATATTATCATGTTCATCGGCCATTTGCAGCTCAAGCGTGAGAGGCTTGCGATTATCCAGAGCGGCCGCCACCTTGCCGGCGCCACTTCCCTACTCGCTGCCGCCTTTCGTGCCGCCGCTAACACACATCTACATTCACCTAGGCGCTGCTGCCTGCAATCTGTGTTGTTGTGTCGATAAAAATAAATATATTGGGAAATATTTTTATAAATGGCGTCTATACATTACTAGGCATAAAAATAAATACTTTTATCATAAAAATATCGTAAGAATAACGTAAAAATATCGTAAAAATACTGTAAAAATATCGTAAAAATATCTTAAAGATAACGTAAAAATATCGTAAAAATATTGTAAAAATATTGTAAAAATATCTTAAAAATAACGTAAAAATATCTTAAAAATATCGTAAAAATATCTTAAAAATATCGTAAAAATATCGTAAAAATATCGTAAAAATATCTTAAAAATATCCTAAAAATATCGTAAAAATAGAAAGAGGAAGAGCAAGAGAGTGACAAGGAGAGGAGAACCCAAGAGTGGACGCCTGAGAAAAGGAAAGAAGAGGAGAGGAAAATCATCTAACTATCGTACAAATATCGTTAAGAGAAGGAAGAAGAGGAAAAGAGAGACAAGGACAGAAAAACGTAGGAGAGGAGACCTGACAAAAGGAGAAACACGTGAGCACTATCGTCAAACTATCGTACAAATATCGTACAAATAGAAGGAAGAAGAGGAAAAGAGAGACAAGGACAGCGAAACGTAGGAAATGAGCCCCGACAAAAGGTGAGAAGAGGAGAGGACCACTTTAGACCAATATGAGACCATGTTCCAGACCACTTTTAGACCACTTTTAGACCACTTTTAGACCATGTTCCAGACCACTTTTAGACCACTTTTAGACCATGTTCCAGACCACTTTTAGACCACTTTTAGACCACTTTTAGACCATGTTCCAGACCACTTTTAGACCACTTTTAGACCACTTTTAGACCATGTTCCAGACCACTTTTAGACCACTTTTAGACCACTTTTAGACCATGTTCCAGACCACTTTTAGACCACTTTTAGACCACTTTTAGACCATGTTCCAGACCACTTTTAGACCACTTTTAGACCATGTTCCAGACCACTTTTAGACCACTTTTAGACCACTTTTAGACCATGTTCCAGACCACTTTTAGACCACTTTTAGACCACTTTTAGACCATGTTCCAGACCACTTTTAGACCACTTTTAGACCACTTTTAGACCATGTTCCAGACCACTTTTAGACCACTTTTAGACCACTTTTAGACCATGTTCCAGACCACTTTTAGACCACTTTTAGACCACTTTTAGACCATGTTCCAGACCACTTTT
>VNJQ01003406.1:0-21351 GCA_008042515.1 Drosophila truncata | reverse complement strand
TTATAGTCGGCCGATCCTGATAAAATTTGGTTTGTCGTAGTATTTTGCCAAAAATAGCATTCTTTGAACTCTATAACTTTAAAATCGCCGAAGTTATAGCATTTCCGATCGTTCAGTTATATGGCAGCTATAAGATATAGTCGGCCGATCGTTATGAAATTTGGTAGGTCGGATCAACTGACCAAATATATAATATGTACGAAGTTTTTCTTTTCTATCTTCAAAAACACAAAAGATGGGCCATTTTCGATTTTTCAGTTATATTTTTATATCTATAGCTATATCTTATAGTCGGCCGATCCTGATAAAATTTGGTTTGTCGTAGTATTTTGCCAAAAATAGCATTCTTTGAACTCTATAACTTTAAAATCGCCGAAGTTATAGCATTTCCGATCAATCAGTTATATGGCAGCTATAGGATATAGTCGGCCGATCCCGGCCGTTCCGACTTATATACTGCGTGCAAAGGAAAGAAGGGTGTGTGCAAAGTTTCAAGTCGATAGCTTTAAAACTGAGAGACTAGTTTGCGTAGAAACAGACAGACGGACAGACAGACGGACAGACAGACGGACAGACAGACGGACAGACAGACGGACAGACGGACAGACGGACATGCTTATATCAACTCAGGAGGTGATCCTGACCAAGAATATATATACTTTATAGGGTCGGAGATGTCTCCTTCACTGCGTTGCACACTTTTGACCAAAATTATAATACCCTCTGCAAGGGTATAAAAATACTACTGAAGAGGATGTTGCCAAGTTTGGACGAACTTTCCATCATTCCTGAATATCAATTCGGATTCAGGAAAGGCCACGGCACCACTGAGCAATGTCAATGTCAATGAAATTGTATCTGAATTTGAGAACAAAAAATATTGTAATGCTACGTTTCTTGATTTTCAACAAGCGTTTGATCGTGATTGGCACAATGGATTGCTCTACAAGATAAAGAAATGGCTACCTATCTATTACTGAAATCCTACTTATCTGACAGATGCTTCTACGTGCAGCAGCGAAATGAAACGTCAACACTACTTCTTATAAACGCAGGCGTTCCTCAAGGGAGTGTACTGGGACCAGTACTTTACACTCTATACACGGCAGATATGCCAGTAACAAAGAACTGCACCATTGCAACATATGCTGACGATACAGCCATTCTGGCAACGAGCTCATCTCGAGACGAAGCATCTCAACTCTTGCAATGTGAGCTCAATCTGATTGAAGCCTGGTTTCTTCGCTGGAAATTTAAAATTAACTCCCTGAAGTCTGCTCAAATAACTTTTTCACTAAGACCAGGAAGCTGCCCAAATGTCACACTTTATGGCTCAGCAATTCCACAAGATACCTGTGTGAAGTATCTTGGCATGCACCTCGACCGCAGACTAACATGGAAACCGCACATAAAAAATGTTAACAACTCAAAATAAAAACACTGAAAATGTCCTGGTTACTAAGTAGAAAATCAGCGACCACTTTGGAAAACAAAATTCTCCTCTACAAAGCCATTTTGAAGCCTGTTTGGACCTACGCTCTCCAGCTCTGGGGAACAGCTAGTAATACAAATATTGAAATTCTTCAGCGCTACCAATTTAAAACACTGCGACAAATTGTTAACGCTCCATTTTATGTAACCAATGCAAATATTCACAGAGATCTAAATATTCCAACAATAAAAGAAGAGATAAACAAATATAGTAAGAAATATACAGACAGACTTTACAATCATGTAAATAATCTAGCCTAGGTCTATTAGACAATAGCTCAACATATAGAAGACTCATTCTTGATCTCCCTGAAAGGTAAATTTAAGTAAACGATAAGTTATATTTAATAGCAGAATTCACTGGAAGCTGCTATTCCTGTTATGTAATTATAGTCATAAAATTTACTTATTGCCACAAGACAGATTGTAAATAAAAACTGAAAAGAAAAAAAATACTCCTGGCTTTAGTTACCATGCACGAAATATGATCGATCAAGTCAAGTTTGGGATGCAGGCGGATGCCCAAATCATCAACTGAGTTAATTCTTTCCAAAGAGCAACAGTTAAGCGTGTAAGTTGCAAGCTTGGGTGAGACAAGGGAGAATGTCATAAGCTTGCAGTTAGAGCCATTTAAGTTTAGTAAGTTTACACGGCACCAAGTTTGGAAAGTATCAATATCTGTTTGTAAATCAGACTGGCAAGCGACACAAAGCTTGACATCATCGGCATACATAAGTATTCTTGAGTTAGTTAGAACTTCGGGCAGATCGTTAATAAATGACGTAAATAATAAGGGACCCAAATGGCTCCCTTGCGGGACACCTGAGGTGACCCTGAGAACATCAGATAAGTTATTTTTAAAGAGGGCTTTTTGCGTCCTGCCAGTCAGATAACTAGAGATCCACCTAAGAAGATTAATAGGAAATCCCATTAAATCGTGTTTCCTGAGAAGAAGAGAATGATTAACAGAATCAAATGCTTTGCTGAAGTCAGTATAAATTACATATGTTTGAAGGTTATTATGGAAGCCCCTTATAATGAAGGTAGTGAGCTCCAAAAGGTGCGTAGTCGTTGATCTCTGCTTAATAAATCCATGGTGATATGGAGAAATTACTGATCTACAAAAGTGCTGTGGAGTAATAATATTTTCAACGAGTTTAGAGATAGCCGATAACTTGAAGATTCCTCTATAGTTGTTGGCCACCGATTTGTTACATTTTTTGTGGAGAGGAAAAACAAGTGATTCCTTCCAAATAAGGGGAAAGTGCGAGGTTTCTAAGGATAAGGACTCATTGATGCACTCTTGCCACGACGAATAATTGCTCAAAAATGTTCACGGTTTAATTTCATTTTTCTGCCGAGGTAAATTTTTAATTAATCGCCTATCGACATCAAACGTGATCACACATGACAAAGTTGCATGGAGCTTTCATAGATAAAAGTTCAAACTTTTTTTTGGGAAATAGCCAATTGGTCCCAATATGGCTACAAGTGACCTAGGCCAGAAACTTAAATAGTAACCCTCGCATATAATACATTTCTTATTTTGTATTTTATATTTCTAGGTACACCCAATGTACCATACCTTAAGTCCTTATAAACGCCCGGTAAACTTCAAATGGCCTGAACGATTCCGGCGAGAATAAAGATGTATATGTAGTATTGTAGATGTAGATGTAGTATTTTATAAATATGAAACAATGTTTTATTAAAAAAAACTCATTAAATGTTTACATTTATAACCTAGATAAATAAAATAAATTAACAATTAAGCAGGAAGGATTAAAAAAATCCTTTTCTTTTCCCTGGTACATTAATAAAGGTTAATTTTATTAACAAACCCCGTAGACTTTCTGGTCACAATATACTGTACATCCAATCCTATTATATGACTACAATAAATTAAGATATCCAAAACCTTGAACTGCAAATAAAAAAGACAGACAAATTAAAAGAAGGAAAATAAAATTACGAATAAGGAGGAGCATTTGAAGGTTTTCTATCGTTTCAGAGACTGCATAGAAATTGAAACAATAGTATTTCACTGTAAACATTGTTTATGTACATATATTTATATAGGAATATTTACACGATTTACATATAATGCCCTTATCACGAAAAGGCAGGCATTAAACAAAATAATTCCGAATATATGGCACTTGTCTTAGTACTTGTTGATGTTGAACAATCGCACACCATGGAACTGCGGCAATTTCGGAAGCGTAACCACCACCAGTGATATGAAATTGGCTATAAAGTGTTCTGTGTTGTTCCTGGTGTACAAGCATGTGAGTAGGAAACTGAAGGAAATAAAGTTTTTATCGATTTAAAAGAATAGCTTTCTATCTTCGAGAACAAATTTTACTATGCACTTACAGGACAATGGGAACGGCTGTAAGAAACTTGCGGGTGGTGGTCATTTGCACGCCGTCGTCAATCTGTTCCCAGTGCGTCCACCGTCGGCTAGGATCGTTCTCCGTGCTCAACCAAGGAGCCCCTTTGATGACGTGTAGGAAATACAGATGAGCCTAAAAACGAAACGATTACGATCTAAATCGGTCGGGCATAGGTATCAACTTACCCAATTGTGGGACAAATTTGTGGCCGTCCATGCCCATGGAATGCTGACAAATGGTACTGATAAGAAGAGCAGGTGAACCAGCAGTAAGCCCAGCAGGTAGGCCAGCCAAAACCCGCGGGCACTCAGCCATGAGCTATTAGGGTTTGGCTCGCCGTGGCCTCCGGCAATGGACGTCATTTTATTTATTTGATGAACACAATAGCATAAACAATAGAGGTGGAGAAACATCGATGAAACATTGCTCATCGATAACACGTCAATTGTTTTGAAAAAATACGGCAAAAACTAGCAAACTCAATGGGACTGTGTGGAAAATATCATATAGGTTGCGTTCACCAGAACAACATGATCACTGATCAGTGATCGATTTCTATCGAGAGTGCGTGTCATCCCTAATTATTTTGGAAAATTAGCGCAAAAATAGTACGCTACCTTTTCGGGATACTGATGGACTTTATCGATGGTTGAAGTATCGGAAAGAATGGTTGCGTTCACCAGAACAACATGATCACTGGTTGCGTTCACCAGAACAACATGATCACTGATTACTGATCCCTCAGGGATCGGTGATCATGTTGTTCTGGTGAACGCGTATGATCATTACGCCGTCTCAAAAAACATCGGCTTGGAACCTATCGTTATATTCCTGTTTCCCGCCAACATTGATTTGAATTTGTTTATAAGATAATTGAAATAAACGACAGGTAACCGTAACTAAAAAGCAACTGGAGACATTTGAAAATATACCTAAAATTGTCCAAGTAATAGTTTTTGACCAGAGACCTCATAAAATAATTTATTGCTGAATGTGGTGCCTTATTTCATTGAAAAGGCGTGCTGTCAAATTTATTTCATTCTAATTCAGCATTGTACACTTCATTCTTGCTTACAAAAACATAATAATAATTATATAAATAATTATCAATTCGTTAAAATTAAGTAATTATAATGACTGAGCACTGCTTTCATTAATAATAATTAATTTTTCCTTTAGTTACGTTCTTATTTCTCTATTTTTCATTTCGATACTTCAACCATCGATATAATCCATCAGTATCGCGAAAAGGTAGCGGACTATTTTTACGATCCCTTTTTGGTGATCATGTTTACTAAAATCTTGCAAAAAATTAGGGATGACACGCACTATCGATAGAAATCCATCAGTGATCAGTGATCATGTTGTTCTGGTGAACGCAACCACTGATCACTGATGGATTTCTATCGATAGTGCGTGTCATCCCTAATTTTTTTGCAAGATTTTAGTAAACATGATCACCAAAAAGGGATCGTAAGAATAGTCCGCTACCTTTTCGCGATACTGATGGATTATATCGATGGTTGAATTATCGAAAAGAAAAATAGAGAAAAAGAACGTAACTAAAGGGAAAATAAATTATTTTTAATGAAAGCAGTGGTCAGTCATTATAATTACTTAATGTTAACGAATTGGTAATTATTTATATAATTAATATTAAGTTTTTGTAAGCAAGAATGAAGGTTACAGTGCTGCAATAGAATGAAATAAATTTGACAGCACGCCTTTTCAATGAAATAAGGCGCCACATTCAGCAATAAATTATTTTATGAGGTCTCTGGTCATAAACTATTATTTGGACAATTTAAGGAATATTTTAAAATGTTTCCAGTTGCTTTTTAGTTATGGTTACTGTTGTTTATTTCAATTATCTTATAAGCAAATTCAAATCAATGTTGGCGGGAAGCAGGAAGATAACGATAGGTTCCAAGCCGATGTTTTTTGAGACGGCGTAATGATCATACGCGTTCACCAGAACAACATGATCACCGATCCCTGAGGGATCAGTGATCAGTGATCATGTTGTTCTGGTGAACGCAACCAATGGTTGCGTTTACCAGAACAACATGATCACTTATTACTGATGGATTTCTATCGATAGTGCGTGTCATCACTAATTTTGTGCAAGATTTTAGTAAACATGATCACCAAAAAGGGATCGTAAAAATAGTCCGCTACCTTGTCGCGATACTGATGGATTATATCGATGGTTGAAGTATCGAAATGAAAAATAGAGAAATAAGAACTTAACTAAAGGAAAAATAAATTATTATTAATGAAAGCAGTGGTCAGTCATTATAATTACTTAATTTTCACGAATTGATAATTATTTATATAATTATTATTAAGTTTTTGTAAGCAAGAATGAAGTGTTTAAGTTTTAAAGTGAAATAAATTTGACAGCACGCTTTTTCAATGAAATAAGGAACCACATTCAGCAATAAATTATTTTATGAGGTCTCTGGTCAAAAACTATTACTTGGACAATTTTAGGAATAGTTTAAAATGTCTCCAGTTGTTTTTTAGTTACGGTTACCTGTTGTTTATTTCAATTATCTTATAAGAAAATTCAAATCAATGTTGGCGGGAAGCAGGAGGATAACGATAGGTTCCAGGCCGATGTTTTTTGAGACGGCGTAATGATCATACGCGTTCACCAGAACAACATGATCACCGATCCCTGAGGGATCAGTAATCAGTGATCATGTTGTTCTGGTTGCGTTCACCAGAACATGATCACTGATGATGTCCCTCAGGGATCAGTAATGATGTTGTTCTGGTGAACGCGTATGATCATTACGCCGTCTCAAAAAACATTCGTTAAAATTAAGTAATTATAATGAGTGACCACTGCTTTCATAAATAATAATTTATTTTTCCTTTAGTTACGTTCTTATTTCTCTATTTTTCTTTCGATAATTCAACCATCCATATAATCCATCAGTATCGCGAAAAGGTAGCGGACTATTTTTACGATCCCTTTTTGGTAATCATGATTACTAAAATCTTGCAAAAACTTAGGGATGACACGCACTATCGACAGAAATCCATCAGTGATCAGTGATCATGTTGTTCTGGTGAACGCGTATGATCATGATCATTACGCCGTCTCAAAAAAACATCGGCTTCGAACCTATCATTATCTTCCTGTTTCCCGCCAACATTGATTTGAATTTGCTTATAAGATACTTGAAATTAACAACTGTACGTTATAACTAAAAAGCAACTGGAGACATTTTAAAATATCCAAAAATTGTCCAAGAAATAGTTTTTGACCAGAGACCTAATAAAATAATTTATTGCTGAATTTGGCGCCTTATTTCATTGAAAAAGCGTGCTGTCAAATTTATTTCATCCTAATGCAGCACTGTACACTTCATTCTTGCTTACAAAAACATAATAATAATTATATAAATAATTATCAATTATCAATTAAGTAATTATAGTGACTGACCACTGCTTTCATTAATAATAATTTATTTTTCCATTAGTTACGTTCTTATTTCTCTATTTTTCATTTCGATACTTCAACCATCGATATAATCCATCAGTATCGCGAAAAGGTAGCGGACTATTTTTACGATCCCTTTTTGGTGATCATGTTTACTAAAATCTTGCAAAAAAATTAGGGATGACATGCACTATCGATAGAAATCCATCAGTGATCAGTGATCATGTTGTTCTGGTGAACGCAACCATACGCTTCTCCAGAACAACTTGCTTACTGATTACTGATCAATCACTGATCAGTGATCATGTTGTTCTGGTATTCACAAGCATAGTGATGCAAAAACATCAATAATGAGTACATCGATATATCGCTGAAATTATCGAATTTCGTTTTTAATTTTCAAAATTTAAATTAAATTTATCCAAATAGTAATAATGCTTTAAACTTATTGAAATTAAATGAAAGATCTTTATAAATCGAAAACGTAGAAAAAATGAAATAAAAGCAAAAAAAGCATGAGGTAACTGCAGAAACTTATCCATTTTGTCAAATAAGTTTTATCTGCAAGAAACTGTCTACTTGACAAATTGAAAAAATTTGCACATTTACCAATTCTTTTCTTAGTAAAACATCGATGTTGGTAATAATACATCGATGTATCGCCGTTCTTGAAAACATCGACACTATCGATAGTGACATCGATGTTTTTGCATCCCTAATATCAGCCATTTTGTTGTTTAAGCGTTGAAAATTTTTCGGCATTATTTCGATTAGAATTAAACGCAAAAGAATATATAATATATTGAAAAGACCTTATTGCCTTCAAGCCCAGAGCTTGGGCTAAAGGAGAAAAGTTCACATTAACGCAGTAAGATGAGCGGTTCTAATGCAAAATCCTCGGGGACAGGTGAGCAACACTTACATATATTCTACAAAAAGAAGTGTGCTACTTACATTATTAATGTAACCTATTTTTAATAGGTTTTGGGAACCTCATGCTCATTCCCAGCATCGAGGAGAAGAACAAACAAATCCAACAGGAGACGATGATGGAGAAGTTGCGCGCAAAGTATAGAAACAAGCCTAAGACGTACGAGGAGATCAAGAAGTCTGTGCGAATGTACTTCATCGAGAAGCATTATCCGCTGGATCCGCTTTGCAAGGCCACGTTACAGTCGGCGCTGGACAAGCTACAGCACTACATCAAGGTAACGTCGCGTCACGGCCTTGTTGAACGATTGGAGAGCCTCTCAAGGCAACTGGGCCTCAAATTCATGGAGGACCAACAGCTATTGTTCATCTCAACAGACATGTTTTACGTCGAGATCCTACTGGACGCTGCAGGCAGTCTGACAGATGTCAAAGTGCACCACGAGTGCAAGATAGAGCAACAGTCTAGCGATCTGGTGGCATGCCTAAAGTCCGGCGACTTTGCTGACTTCACGGTCCAGTTAGAGGGTCTTTCCTCTATATACCAGCTGAACGCTGAGCCTAAGGTTAAGAAGAAAGCGTTTGTTGCCCTGCAGGCGTTGGAAACGGATATCCAGAGCCTCTACCAGATGCAGTTACAAAATCATTCCGGCGACAGCTACTCCCTGATGACCAGCTCTTCCGTCGGCCTGGTGCTGCCTAGGCGCGGAGGCCATCCGATGAAGCTCACCTACTTTTGTCCGCCGCTCCACCTGCCCGAGGGTGATCCAAAGCTGGCCAGTGGGGATTTCAGTATTGAGAAGGTGATGCGTAGCAGCCACGGCTTGAGTGCCACCGTCAACCTGGAGGGTTCTTCCGCCAACAAACTGGAGACTATGCCGACGGTATCCTTCGTCCGTGATGCGCAGACGGGCCTAGAGGTCCCCACTTACGCCCAGCTTAACCAGAACAACTCGCTGCTGATGCCGGCCACATATGTGCTTCGTCTAAACAAGCCTATGCCCGTGTGCCTTGAGTCATTAAAGGCATTGGGATTGCCTGGGATTGACGCAATGGCTACACCCCCAACGGAGCCTACCACAGTGCTCAATCTAATTGTTCAGACTGCTTCTAAACAAGCAATTAGAAATACACAGCGTGGGCTATATGTAAATCTTCCGAAGGAGACACACTGCTACTTCTTTACCGACAACCGTAAACTTCAGGGCACGCTAGTGTCTTCGCTACCCTTCACCGAGCCCGCCCAAGTACCGCGGATTGTGGCGTTCCTGAAGAAGCAGGCACTGTTTTATACGCTTCTAGCGAGCTGCGTCCGCGAACAGCAAAAGCAATATAATGGTATGTACATATACATATACTTCTTTGTTTAGAGACTGTATTTTTAGCTCAGCATTTTCCTTTTATTGTTTTGTTGTAGACATGGATAGCACCGTGATACTGGAGGTGACTGCCGTCTCCTTCAATCAAATTACTGTTGAGCTGCAGCATCCTTACGAGGAGTCGTTAGCTACAGTGGACTTTCTTCTAGAAGATGGGCAGCCTACCTGTAGCGTTTACTGTCTGAGCAATGAGTACGAGCAGCTCTCACAAAAACTCACCCGCACTGTCCGTAAGGTTGTTTCCATCCCAATGGTTATCTACAAGCTGCTGAAGTGCTGGGATGAGGAGCACGAGTTAAAGTTGAATGGAGTTATTGGCCCCGGAGCGGGCGCTGCGGGAGCAATAGGAGGAGGAGGCGGCGGATCAGTTGGAGGCGGAGGTAGCAATAGTTTCAACCAGTTTGCCATGGACACAGCACCGCCTCAAGATGGAAGTCTTCCTGGTGGTGGCTTCACTAATATCACAAACCTCAAAATGGACTCGAAAACGCGGTCTCTGGCAGATTCCTTTGCTGCCTCAACCTCGGCTGCTGCGGCCATTGCGGGTCTGATAAACTTAAAACGCGAAACGGATCCCCAGGCTGGCATTTCACCGGGCGGGGTCTCCGTTAGCTGCTCCTCCACCTCCTCGGGCACAGTAAAAACCACCGATCAGGAAATTGCTGACAAGTACAAAAATATCTGGAAGGATAAGACCCCGAATCTGAAGCACTGTGTCAGCATTACTCCCATTTCAGGAGATGGCAAGTCAAGTTCAGTCGGATCGACTAGCACTGGTGGAGTCGTCCCTGGCGTCGATGTTCAACGCACTGGTGGCATTGAGATAATTCCACTTAACGCCCAGACTTCTGCCGCTGGTGGTGGGGCAGCTTCCTCGTCCAGTGCGGCAGCTACTACCATTACAATCACTCCCATTACGGGGGGTAAGGAATCTATCAAGGAGTCATCGAAAAAGAGTAATGCCACCACAATCGGAGCAGGTGTAACCACTAAGCGACCACATGAAAGCATTACTAGTGGCTCCTCGTCGAGTGGGAGCGGATCAAGTGGATCGACCTCGTCTTCTACTAGCAGCAGCTCTTCCGATACGCAAAAGGAGAAGAAACGCAAAAAGAAGCGCGACGATTCACCGATGGGACCGCCAGAGAAGATCTACTCGCGTCAAAACTCGCCAGCTGCTGGCGGCGACTGCTCCACTTCCAGTGGAGTAGTGCGAAAGTTTTCGTCACCTTCGTCGTCCCCTAAGGCAGGCGGCGCAGGTCCGGGTCTAATGGCAGGAGTGCCACCGGGGCGTCCCAGTCCGAAGCACTCGCCCGTCTACAGCAGTCCTAAGCATAACACCGCCTCCAACAGTCCAAAGTCACCGTTCGGCACCCACTCTCCAAAGCACGGATCCTCCGGCAAACCGAGCATGTCCACGCTAAAAAGTGCGGCAACTGCAGGAACTAGCCTGAGTCCCAAGGGGGACAAATCCTCATCTGCGGGATCCGTACCATCGGGAGTAGTACCCTCTTCTTCGGGTGTGGCTCCTGGTTTGGTGCGATCCTTTGCCAGCGTGGGCGCACCGCCACCACCACCTCCAGTTCCTCCACTAACCAGCACAACCGGATTAGTTGGAAGCGGAAGCAGTGGACAAAGCACTAAAAAAGAAAAATCGTCCTCTGGATCCGGTTCTAATTCCTCTTCATCTACAATGACTGCAAGTGGTTCTTCCATCGCCGGGGGAGGAATTTCCCCAGCCAGTGTCGCGGCTGCAGTAGCCGCCTTGAAATCCTCGCAGCAGCAGCTGAAGTCTTCTGTTGCTAGTCTTTCTCATTTAGCGGCTGGTGGAGGATTAGGCAGCTTCGCGGCCACGTCGGGAGCGGGTGGTCCATCGGCAGCATCAGCATCGGTGGTGGTGGGAGCAGGAGCTGGAGCAGCAGCTTCCGGGATGGAGCTGAGTGCCCTGCGGAAGAGTATGGCTGGAGGTGCGGTAAGTCCGTTTTCATTTTAAGTGCTCCACTCCACTCCACACGACACCAACCAACCCACCCCCAGCATATCTCACTGGAAGCCTAACATGTAGTTGATTCTCTGCCAATTTTCCCCCTAACCTTGCAGAAGAATCAAACAGAATCCTAACTTTAAACTAATGCAAATACTGTATTCACCTTAGTTTTAAAATTATATATTTTGTAATTTCCTACTACTTCTGCTGTAGTTAAAGATGATAATTGTTACTCTGTTATTATTATTTTGTTGTTTGTGTCTCCTTTTCCTATATATTATGTTTGTAAATATATATTATATCCTATTATTAATCATATCCAGCCGCATCAGTTTTATTTTCGACTAAATCCAAACTGTATTTATGGTAAAGGGGCTTCTCTTTAGCATCCTTAAAACGCAAGCTTACTATCCCTGCATTTGAGCACGTATGTATGTATTTATTTTTTTCTCTTTGGCATGTTTTTAAAGAGTCGTAACACCTATATTTATAAAAAGCTAACATTGCATAGTCAATAAAATTTAAGATGCTCAAAATGTAACATAAACAACATGTACCAAGAAGGATATTTACAAGGGTGTATCAAAATAACTAGTTCCTCGTGGATCTCAGTTGACAGATTTTCTTACGCTCTTCTTATTCAAACTAATAAAGAGCGCTTTGATTGAGAACTCGCAGCTTTAGGGTTATTCAATTAATGGGTATGCATTGGTAACAATACTTTAACTTTTTTATTTTAAACAAATACTTAAATATCTTATTTGCTATACAACGGGAGGTTTCAGATAAGTCTATGTTAAAACTTTAAAATTGGTATACGTTCAATATGAGAATATTTATGTATATGCATATATTACTGAAGCAGTTTTTAAGCGAGTTTAAGCGATAATCAATTTTGAGACACCAATTATTAGAAATTTTAATTTCAAGTTGTAATTAAATAAAAGAACAGATGAATAGAATAACAAATTAGGTAATACCATAAGATTGTTTTGGCACTTTTAATAAAAAAAAAAATTGGTTCCAAAGCCATGGCTCTCTAGCTAGCATTCTAAATTCGCCCGTCCATACACTATTTGCTTCCTCTGTGTTATTATATTATTATTATTATTATTAATATCCCTTGCAGGATATTATAATTTTAGTAAGAAGATTGCAACGCAGTGAAGCTGACATTTCCAACCCTTTAAAGTAATATATGTATATTCTTTATCAGGATCAACACTCGAGTCGATACGTCCGTATGTCCGATTATAAGCAAACTAGTCTCTAAGTTATAAAGTTATCTGAATGAAACTTTGCAGATAGTCTTTTATACATATGAATATCCTCATTCGTGCATAAGTCAGAACAGGCCGGATCGGACAAGTATATCATATAGCTGACATAGAAGCGATCGGAAAATATGCAGAAAAAAATTTATAACTTTGTCAGTTTTTAACATGTTAATTTGTTGCTATTTTGCTTATTGTATTTGGTTTTAATTAAAAAAAACCGGACTCTTAAATCTTATGGCTGCAATAGGAACAATCGTGAAAATAATAGAAAAAAAAGAATTGATTTGCTGTTTTCCAATATATTTTAATCAATTTGATATTTGGCCATTTTGTATAATTACACAGTCGTTTTAACTTTCATGATACAATTCCACTCTGCAAGGGAATACAAAGTTAGCCTTCTTTCTTGTTGCTGTTTTGACTTTGTACAATTACCTTTTTTTTTATATGTATATATTATATATTATTTATATGTATTATATTGAAATTTCTTAAACTTGAGTATATACTAACGGGGTTTGCTTCTCTTTTTTCTCTTTCTTGTCCTCCTCACAACGCCCTGGCACTTTTTTCTTTGTTATATAACGTTAATAATTATGCTTTTATTATGGAATTATTTTGATTGTTTTAATTTGTATTTTGTTTGGTTCGTTTGTTTCCTCACACGCACACAACCACATGCTTACTTTGTCAGGTTAGTTTGATGACGTCGACGGCAGCTTTAGCAACAACAACCCCGGCAACAGCAGCAACAACAACAACAGCAGCGTCAGTAGCAGCAACATCAGCGGGGCAATTAGCTCCTCCAACATCGCTGGTGGGATTACGACAGGGTCTGGGAGCACCAGCGGCGGCGGCAGCAGCGTCAACAGCAGCAGCAACACTAGCAACAACAATACCAACATCGGCAGTAACAGCAGCAGCAGCAGCGGCAACGGCAATAATGCTACAACAACAGCCGGGAGCGGTACCACCTAGTAGCTGCTTGGCATCTAGCGGCAGCAGTTTGGACTCCGCCGGAGACAACACTCTTGCCGGAGTTTCCACGGAGTACATGGTGAAGCCCAGCAGCCAGGAGGGCCTTAAGCTAACCATTAACAAGACGGGTAGCAACAAGAGCTCCAGCTCTGGTTCTAGTACCATCTCCAGTTCTTCAATCGGCGGACAAGGAAAATCAAAAAGCAGCAGTGGAGGCGTGACGGGCTCATCGGGGTCATCTGGATCCACCAAGAAGCAGCACACGGGTCTCAAACCGGGCGTAAACAGTGGACCTGCCTCCAAAAAAGCCACAGCAACAGCTTCAGCCGCAGCTAGCTCTTCTTCCAGTAAGCATCTCTTCCAGAAAGCGAATTCATCTGGCAATCTCAGCACCAAATTAAGTGGGTCGAGCGCTGGTGGAGGAGTCCCGCTTACAAAGAGCAACAGCACCAACTCCTTTCAGGAACACAACGCCCCTAGGCGGCGCCCCAGCATGGGCGGACTCGCCACCGTAAGTGGTGGTAGTAGCAATTCTCAGCGTAAATCCAGCAACACTGTGGTAGGCCTAGGCGGATCTTCGGGAGCAGTTTCACCAGCTGCCCACGGTGGCTCTACTTCACAGCCGCCGCCGCGATTTGATCATCACACCGACATGATGACCATCCTGCAGTACGCTTCACCAACGATGGCCGCCAGTATGGAAGGGTTCATCAAAGGGCTACACAATAAGTTCCAAATACCGAAACTATCGCAACGAGGAAGCGGCACAAACCCCCCCAGTGGACGCAGTACGCCCAGTGCGGATCAGCTTCCCACCACCACATCAGCTTCCACATCTAGTGCATCTGTCCCTGCAAGCGGACTGCCGGACGCGGAAGCCAAGCCGCCGGCACCACACCCTTCGGCCGGTGGTAATGATAGTCATCTTAACCTTAGCAGCACGGCCGGAATGCCGTCTGCGGATGGCATAGATGAGGAGCTTCTTGCCAGCCTGGCCGGCGAATGACGGAAGGTGCACACTCAAGAGATATTCCTTTTGCTCTACGCGATTCATATTGGTTAAGAGAGTTTTGAAATTAAGATAAACATAGAAGACAACTTTGATCATTGTTAAACTAAACGTTTTACTTAATCGTTCCATTTAACTTTTTATTTTAACTTATTGTTCTTAACTCTTATGCCCAATATAAATTTTTGTTTTAATTCAAAAAAAAATGACATACAATTTGGTACAAAATCTCCGAGATTATAATTGATTATGTGAAGTCGTTTATTAAAAAAGAACTGTTAATCGTTTCTTTAAAAATATATTAGGTAAAACATAGCGATATTAAGTGCGAAACGCGTCGCTTTAAATACAACATAAAATAAAATGATTTAACAAAGGCTGGTTTTTTTGTGTTTTTAGCAGATTGAAAATACTAGTTAACTGTTTTCCGCCTTGCGATGTTTTGGTTCCCATCATCTTAACAACTTAAGACTGTGATTTGATTTGAGCGCTCACATTTGCTCAGCGAATACCACTTTACTCAAGAGATCATATGAACGTTTCAACAGTGAAATAAAGAATCTTTGATCAATCATTAATGAGACTTATTTCGTGAGAGCTCTGCTTAAAAGAAAGGTTCTTGCATTGAATTTAGTAAGCAATTTTTTTATTTAACAGAGGATGAATGTTATCATTTAAGGGTTTGGTTTAAGGGTTTGTAAATAATTCCGAAATAGCTCGTAGGAAGTTTTTTTCAAATTCTCGCTCAGAGAACCTTTCGACCGAAGCTCTGAAAGTAAAACCAATTAATGAAAATTAACAAAATAATTGCTTTTGGTAGTTACCTGGCCGCGCTCCGAATTCCATTCATTTCATCGTTATTAACAATGATATTTAATATGTTATCAGCGTACTCGACTGCGTCAGTAGCGAGGAATCCATTCTGACTTCCCTCTGAGGTCTCAACTATGTCCAGCAAAGGACCGCCCGACCTATGAGCTACCATTATAAGCCCAGCTGCCATGCAATCAACGATTCCGATACCGAAGTGCTCGTTCCACATTGTGTGTATGCCGATATTGGCGGTTTGATACAATTTAAGCAGGTCTTCGTAGGGAACATTCACTTTAAATTGAACGTTATTCTCCAGGGACAAATGTTTGGACAAATCTTGCATATTTTTCAATCGTTCATAGTCCTCATCGTTGCGGCATGATCCCACGATCACCAATTTTATTCTGCCCCACAGGGCTTCGTCGTTGGCAAGAAGAGTTCTCAGCTCGTATATGGCTTGTAGCTGAAGGGGATGATCTTTTTCCGGTCGAAATTGTCCAACAGATAGAATGATGAATTCGTCTCCCTTTCCGGTGTGCTGAAGCTTTTTAAGATGGCTCACTTCGCACGGAGGGTACACCCGATGAGTCTTAAATGGCACATCCCACAGCTGCAGTATATGGTTTTCTGTCCACGAGGAATTAACCATAATTGTCTCTGCGCAACAGCCAACCCATTTATACATCTAAACAAAATGACTTTACCAATAACAAAAAAAAGGAACACATTTATCCTCACCTTGGAGAACAATCGGTAATAGGCTAGTTTGGTCCATGTTAAGAAGGGATTCCTGGCCACATACTTTTTATTGTTGTGCGACATCTGCCGCTGCTGAACCCTCTTTAGCATATCCGTACTGATGACTGGATAATGGACATAACAGCCGACTTTGGCCTGGGCCAGGTATCGAAAAAGCGGAAATGTGAAGGCGTAGCCCATTGTGTCAATGAAAACATCGGGGGGAAACTTGCATAGCGCTTCCAGGCCCAGCACCATCGATCCAATACTTTGTCCCAGCAAAGTAAAGTGCGGGTAATTCTTGGCCTCTATCCAGTGGCGTTGTTTGAGAAACACGAATTTTACATTGTCACTGTCGACTGAAATGTTGAACACATTCTTGGCTTTTTGTAATATGGAACTGGGTGAGGCATCAATATCGCCTGTATAAATGATTACTTTGGAGTTGGGGTACTTTTCCTGGAAAAGAAAGATTTAAATATTCATGCAAAACGATTCTAAAAATCTGAACTTAAAATATATATTTTTAATAAAAATTAACATTGAACAATTCAAAACAGAGTAATGACAGTTATGATATAATTATCACGCTAAAAGACACGTACATAAGCATGATGCAACTTTATAAGGGAGTCTCATAAGAATTGTTGATGACGATAAACAATTTCAAATCTTTCATTCCGCTCGGAAAGCAACAAGCGCTGGAACAGAGAACAATAGCAATACCGTTCTGAAAGGACAGCAATTCTCTTGATGAGCCTACCTCATATTATTGCATATATATACATACATAGATAAATACTCATGTGGATGGACATATATTTCCCGACTTAATTTTAAAAATCACCTGAAACGCTTTTACAGCGCACCACAGCACACGTTCACCGCCTCCACCCGCGTTGCAGTAAGGATGGAAAATACCAATGTTTGTGTTTATTTCTGAAGATTTGTGCAACTTTTTTTTCCGGCTTAGTAGCCATTGTCTCAGCGAAATAAACAAAATAACTGCTGCAAGCACGAACGATAACAAGAACCAGACACTGCAATAAAAATAAATGAGTAAATAGCTAAGTTAAAAGATGAGTTATGTTACATTATAACAATCATTTCGAGTTTGTTTTCATCGACTCATAATTATTACACGTAAATAAAAATATTGCATTTTAGGGATGTGGCAAAAATAGATTTCAGTATCGATAAAATATATCGATTCTGATTTTGAGAGAATTAACCATTAGATCGATGGTTGAAGTATCGAAAAGAAAAATACAGAACGTATGCAAAGGAAAAATAAATTATTAGTGACAGCAGTGGTCAGTCAATATAATAACTTATTTTTGTCGAATTGATAATTATTTATATAATTATTATTAGGTTTTTGTAAGCAAGAATGAAGTATACAGTGCTGCATTAGGATGAAATAAATTTGACAGCTCGCCTTTTCAATGAAATAAATTTCAGTAATAAATTATTTTATGAGGTCTCTGGTCAAAAACTATTACTTCGACAATTTTAGGAATATTTTAAAAGTTATACGAACTGTTGTTTGTTTCAGTTATCTTATAAGCAAATTCATAAAAATATTTGCCGGAAGCAGGAAGATAACGATAGGTTCCAAGCCGAAACGTATCATACAGAACAACTTGATTACTGCTTACTAATCCATCACTGATCGGTGATCATGTACAAATTTTTATAATTTAGATTCCCAATATAGAATACATTTCATTATTGTGAACCTAAATTATATAAATTTGTAATTTTAACATCAATAAAAATTTTTTTAGAATTGATATTGCACACGCTGTGGGTTTTAGCTTAAAGAAGCTGGGTTCGCAATTTTTTTTTTTTTTTAAATTTGAAAGTTGGAATCGTTTGTCCATCGTTTGCCCATGTTTGCCCACCTTTCCTTTTTTTTCCACGTCCGGTTTGGAAAATATTAAGTGATATAATTTTACATCATTTTTCGAAAAACAAAAAGTTGACTTTTTTCAAAATTTTTTTTTTGGAAATCGCAATAACATTGTTTGCCCACGTTTGCCCACCTTTTAGAATTTTGAAAAAATGTAAACTTAAAAAAATAAGGAGCTTTAGAAAAACAAACGTTTGCCCACCCCTTAAAACTAAAAAAATTTTATTGCCCACCTCTTAAAACTAAAAATAATCGTTTGCCCACCCTTTGGAATTTTGAAAAAATGTACACTTAAAAAAATATGGAGCTTTAAAAAAACAAACGTTTGCCCACCCCCTAAAACTACAAAAATTTTATAAAATATTTTAAAAAATATTATTATTATATTATTTTTAGTTTTAAGAGGTGGGCAATCGTTTTTTATAAAATTTTTTTAGTCTAGGGGGTGGGCAAACGTTTGTTTTTTTAAAGCTCCATATCCATTTTCGAAAAATGATGTAAAATTACATCACTTGATATTTTCCAAACCGGACGTGGAAAAAAAAGTAAAAGGGTGGCAAACATGGGCAAACGATGGACAAACGATTCCAACTTTCAAATTTCAAAAAAAAAATTTGCGAACCCAGCTTCTTTTAGCTGTGGGATTTTGGTTGTTTCGATGTGGGAACAGTTTTGGGATTATATTCGTTTTCTTCAATAGGTTTGAGTATAAACTTTTGTCATAGTTTTTGTTGAAATATATAAGATTTGGATGAGTTTATTACACAAAAACACGAAATTTTTGGCTTTTGAGTAAAGGACTTATACAGGGAAGGCATACTTGACGTGGTACTGGCCAGATTTGGGAGCTTGGTGGCAATAAATTTAAACTAAAACCACTCATAAATAGCCTATTGAATAAAAGAAGACCATTTTGGTTGAAAAATAATAGAAAAATAAAAAATTTTATACAAAGCTAAAATCTTTCTAATTAGTTGGCACAGTTTTAGTTTCGATTTTTTAATAATATTAAACGACAGTGATGAACGAGGAAGAGACATTGAGGCTGAGTCTGGTCGCGGTGTCTCAAACAAAATCGGGGATCGATAAGGAAGGGCCGTCAGTGTCAGGACAAGGCACCACGACCAAGTCGAGGGGAGTAGCACTCCCCAAGCTGGAAGCACTAGTGGGGCTCAGTCGAGCACCACAAAAGACATGAAAAACTGACCCACCGTTAAAGACGGGCGAGGGTCAACAGAGCCCGCTTTATTCTCGGCAAGATAGCCAAGAACGAGGCTGAGGGTAAGGTTGACCGCAGGGATAAAGACTCATAACTTTTAAACTATTACGTATTTCGATTTGCCTTTTTAGTATGATATTCTAGACACTTGTAGCTATCAAAAAATGCAAAAAAAAGTTTTAATTTTTTGACAAAACTAACTAGAATGGATCTTTAAACACCAGTAATCACAATATTATTATTGTCTGTCTGTCTGTCTGTTTCTACGCAAACTAGTCCCTCAGTTTTAAAGCTATCTAAGTGAAACTTTGCAGTTAGTCTTCTATATACTCTCACTCGTACATATGTCGGAACGGGCCGGATCGGATGACTATATCACAAAGCTGCCATAGGAACGATCGGTAAAATTTTCGAAAAAAAAAATTATAACAGTCAGTTTTCAACACAATTCCACAAAATTTTATATTTGGCCATTAATTATTATTCTAGAATTTTTGTTTTTAATTTTATGAAAATCTATGTTAAAATTTACCTATATGTTAAAAAATTGTAAATAAAAGAACATAATTTCTTTAATACATATAACCAAATACGATAAATAAATAAACGAAGAGAATAAACAAACAAACAAGAATAAGTAAACAATAAAAATTAAATACTATTTATAAATAAACAAAGAAATAAAATAATATTTATTGATTGATTTTAAATAAATTTTCCATTACTTGGCTTTGTAGCGCCAAAAATTAAATTATTGACTTTTAGGTCATATGTAACAAAATTGTTTTTTATTTAAGTCGGCAAATAAATGAATAAGTCTAAGCAAAGCATTTGGTAGTACTTGCTTAGAACATCTATTCTATAATTTTTCAAAGTTCAACGACTTTTATGTATTTTCTCCAAAAGCCATGCAATATGGATATATAATTAAATACATTTAATTTTAATTTTAAAAACAAGAAAGAAAGCTAATTCGCCAAAAATTATACGCCCTTGCAGATTGCAATTTAACTATAAAAGTAAAAAATAAAATGAACTAATAAAATAAAATAAAATTCTGAAATAATATTATTAAGATATGTTGACACCTGACAGTCATATTTATACCCTTGCAGAGGGTATTATAATTTTGGTCAAAAGTGTGCAACGCAGTGAAGGAGACATCTCCGACCCTATAAAGTATATATATTCTTGGTCAGGATCACCTCCTGAGTTGATATAAGCATGTCCGTCTGTCCGTCTGTCTGTCCGTCTGTCTGTCCGTCTGTCTGTCCGTCTGTCTGTCCGTCTGTCTGTCCGTCTGTCTGTTTCTACGCAAACTAGTCTCTCAGTTTTAAAGCTATCGACTTGAAACTTTGCACACACCCTTCTTTCCTTTGCACGCAGTATATAAGTCGGAACGGTCGGGATCGGCCGACTATATCCTATAGCTGCCATATAACTGATTGATCGGAAATGGTATAACTTCGGTGTTTTTAGAGTTAGAGAATTCAGATTTTGTACGAATGCTATTGTTGGCAACATAATACGACATACCAAATTTCATCAGGATCGGCCGACTATATCCTATAGCTGCCATATAACTGATTGATCGGAAATGCTATAACTTCGGCGATTTTAAAGTTATAGATTTCAAATTAAGTAAGAATGCTATTTTTGGCAAAATACTACGACAAACCAAATTTTATCAGGATCGGCTGACTATAAGATATAGCTATAGATATAATAATATAACTGAAAAATCGAAAATTGCCCATCTTTTGTGTTTTTG
>VNJQ01003405.1:0-29691 GCA_008042515.1 Drosophila truncata | reverse complement strand
TTATACCCTTGCAGAGGGTATTATAATTTTGGTCAAAAGTGTGCAACGCAGTGAAGGAGACATCTCCGACCCTATAAAGTATATATATTCTTGGTCAGGATCACCTACTGAGTTGATATAAGCATGTCCGTCTGTCCGTCTGTCCGTCTGTCTGTCCGTCTGTCTGTTTCTACGCAAACTAGTCTCTCAGTTTTAAAGCTATCGACTTGAAACTTTGCACACACCCTTCTTTCCTTTGCACGCAGTATATAAGTCGGAACGGCCGGGGTCGGCCGACTATATCCTATAGCTGCCATATAACTGATTGATCGGAAAAGCTATAACTTCGCTGTTTCTCAACATATTTTCATCAAACTTTAAATTTGGCCACTTAATATTATTCCGGAGTTTTGATTTAAATTTCATGAAAATCGGACGATTATATTCTGATGCTGCCATAGGAACATCACCGAAATAATAGAAAAAATCATAACTCGGTTGTTTCTTAACATATTTTCATCAAATTATAGATTCGGGCATTTAAAGTTATTTTAGAATTTCGTTTTAAATAACATAGCTTAATTGTAATCTGCAAGGGTATATAAACTTCGGTAAGCCGAAGTTAGCTTCCTTTCTTGTTTAGACTAATTTTGTTATATACTTTTAGAGTCTTAAAGATGATAAGGTTTATAAATTAAAATTATATTATTTAATGGATTTATAATCTTTCCTCTCGATCCTTGATATGAGTAATATCCTCTTTGCCCTTATTCCATTATCAAAACTATATGTATATTTTTTTCATTAACATTTTATTCGATTCTTCGTTTATGTAAATTATATTTTGACATTTAGTTACGAGCACTAAATTCAAAGAAAACACAAAAAATTGGTATCCAAAAATAGTGATTTGTAAAGCACCTTAAACGAAATCCTTTGATCGTACATAATTAGCATTTTGTGCACTTAAAACTAAAAGTTTGCATTGCTTCTAAATGATGACCTAAAACTGTAATATGTGTATAAAAATTGTGTATCGATACATTTGATCTCAATAACGATAACCATTCGTGTTGTTCATTCATCATACAGAGGCACTGAAGCTTATTGATTCAATGATTCTTCTGGCTAGGAAGAACCAAATTCGAGTCGTGCTTAAGTACTTAAATACTAAACGTAAAATCAAGTGAGAGAAATAAATAGTAATGTTAGACCTGTTTTGGTATAGAATTTCATTGAGATACTTCATCTGTAAACCATTTTCATCAGAGTCTTTGGATATGGACATATAAATTCACAAAAATAAATAAATGTGTCATAAATAGGCGGGGTTGAAGTATGTTTCGAGTTCTGGTGTGAGTGAGACTTAGACGATAAATACTCATGAGTCTTTGAGTAATTTGCAAGATTCGATTCTCAGAAATGCACAAAGTTTTTGGCTGTCTGGGGACGGGCGGCATTTAAATTATATTATAAAGTTTAACCGAAGACAGACCTGAAGTATCTAAATTAATAATAATTTAGAATTTGATCGGTTATTATAAGTATACATAGTTATAGTGAGTTCATAAGATGTTTCTTTTTTTAGTTGGTTTGAAAACAGAGAATATAATAATAAGATGAGTAAAGTCTTACGATTTATTTGGAGCTTCCTTGAACTTTATTTTGCTTTCTAGGCGAAGCATGGCTTTCATATCAAAAACATACATAAATGTATATGCGTTACTTATCTTTTTATTATATATTCTCTGGTTTGACAATAGTGTTCGCCTTGGGTTCTATCTACTTGACTCCAACAAGCTAACTAACTAACAGACCTTAAGAGATTCCGGCTATAAGGATAATTTTTTAAAGCTCAAATGAAAATAATTAAATTATTGTCAAATTTATAAAGATCCAGCGAAATTATTTCAGTTGCACTAAATTGCACTCTGTACAGACATCAATTTTTGTTTGAGTGAAATGCGGTATTTTAAAAATTAATTGGCAATATTTAGACACATATCCCACTCTCAATGAAGCTGTTCTGAAATTATTCAAACAGATATGATATGAATGTGTATTAATCATTTGCCATGTCAAAGAATTAACATGTTCCTTTGTTCCTTTGTTTGAATTCGCCATAGATTTCAGAAAAAAAAATATTTTAAACCCGTTATTAAATCGATTCAATAAGGGACTATAGCCGGATAAAAAAAAGAGATTGGTTATAAACAAGGTGATTTGTGCACACATTGCTTATGGTTTGTGCATCGAAGCGTTGTCGGCGTTGGCCTTAGATATATATGCGATATTTGTTGATACTCTATAACACTATAAAGTAAACCTGAAGCTCTATGTCTAGGCAAAGCTTGGACGTAACTGGGTGACTGCGGCTCAGGATATTCATTTACTTCTACTTTGGTGTTCCTGGAGGGGCATTGGCCAGGCCAAAGAGCTCTTCATAGGATGGCGCTGACAGAACAAAAGGAAATATATCAAATAGTTAGAGTTCCAGAAAGTGTCTCAAAAATTCCTCGTTACTTACGCAGCTCATGGGCTCCAGGCGGCTGACGGGCTTGCAAAAACGAAGATGATGCCGAGGTTGATGGCAACTGGTTATAACCCGGCGCTACTCCGCCTCCAGCATTGGCGGATGGGGCGGCTAAGGGTCCATTCGGTGGTGGTGTCATCGCGAGAAGGGAGTACTGAGGCGACTCCGGCAGCGGATATGCCGGCAGGTGGGGCGGCGGGTATGACTGCACCATCAGAGGGCTGGACGAATAGGGCATGTAGGGCACGTTGGAGCTGTGCAAACTGGCCCTGGCCGAGGGACTGCCGAACTGTGAGGACTGCGAGCCCGAGGTGTAGGATAGTTCCACGCCTCCGGCACCGACGCTACCGCCCACAGCGGGGCTTAGAGTGGCCGCCGAGGAATCCGACGTTATGGAGTTAATGGAGCTGCACTCGCTGAACTGCGAAGAGTGCGATGGCGAGCCAATGGAAGAGTCCAGTGAAGGATACACCGGTAGAGCAGGCTCGAAATGATTGCCGGAGCTTACGTCCGGTCCGGGTGGTCCATCGTTTGGCCGAGGTGGTGGCGGCGGACGCAGGGATCCCTGTCGATTCGAGGTGTCTTGCGAGTATACCTTAAATGGAAGATTCAGTACCAAGTTCTTAAAGAACCCTCGCAGCACCGCCTCCACACGCAGCTCGTAGACAATTGTGATAACTCCGCTCATCTGCTCATCCGTGGGCTGAGCTCCCTCCGGCATAAGCAGCTCGTGGGCGAAGCTTCGTTCACTCTTTTTCTGAACGGAGCCCGTTTCCTTGGTGGCCACTGCTATGCACTCCACCTTCTGGACCCGCAGAGGGACATGGCTGTAGTAGGTGACGTACTGGAGGACACTAAACCGCAGCTTTTCCACGGCGGTGGTACTGTTGTTGATCACAGTAGCGCATATCCTAAGCGGCTCTCCCCGCACAGCGAAATCCTCCGGCAAAAGGGCCAGCAAAGTGATTGGTCGCGTGCCGAACAAGCTAATCGTCTTGGTCACCTGCTTCTCCAGTGGACTGGGAATGCTGCGGTGCGACGGCTGCAACGGCATATGCTTCACCACGGTGAAGGGTATGGTGTGCCGCTCGTCGAATGTCCAAGGTCTCTGGATAAGGACGCGCATCTTATACTTGATGCCGCCATAGCTGCCCTTGAAGCTCGAGGGGAGCTGACGGCCCAGGGCCACTTCGAAGATAAAGGTGTGCTCGCCGGGTGAAAGTTCCAGGCCACGCGGCTCAAAATCCGGCAGAGCCGTCTCGCTGTGCTCGTACACTTCCTTACTGGTGTAGAAAAGGCTGCGGGAGTACTCATTGTTGTTGGAATTCTTGCGTAGGATCTCCATCCACTTGCACTTTCCCTTGCCGGTGACCTGCACTTTGATAGCTGTAAAGAAAACACAGAAAAGTAATTAAATTAATTCATTTGTTCTTGTTAAGTTTTAAAATAATGCCATCTAACATTCCATGGACGCCTATCTGGATCAAAAATATATAGCATGCAATCTTTGCAGAATTTAAATTCATATTCAAATTTGACAGGGTTGCCATACAGCTAATAATACGCATACGGCATCCCAACGCTTACGTATTGTAATTTAAGTGTGACCAGCTACCGTGAATTGAGTTAATTTAATTCCCGCCAGGGTATGACCTCACGTAGAAGCTAACTTTTGTCGTCTTTGATCGTAAGCAGTTTCTAGTTGCAGCAAGCAGTTCCAATTTTTATAAGAAAGATTAGTGTGACCAACAGGGAATATAAGCAACAAATTTAAAAATACCACAAAAAATATTTATGCATTTTTGGGATAATTCAACAGCCCCATTTTTACCAGTGGTGCGTTTTCAAATAAGCTAGATTGAGAAAAAAAATCTAAAATGAACGAAAAATAGATAGCTCAAATATGAAAATATTAAAAAAAAATTAAATTACTTTTTTTGACACAAATAAATAATAAAACAAATAGTGACATACTAACTTCATTTTTTTACAATACGCTGGATGAATGGTAAAATAAGCCATTTTTGAAGCTATAAGTTAGTTGCCAGATTTATAAGCTTTTTCAAGCTAGACGGACAACACTGGGTCACAGCAAAGAAGTTTTTTTTAGTAGCCGAAAACTAAAATAAATTGGAATTTAACTCAAATAAAAACCTGTGCTCCGTTACAAGACAATAGAAGGTGTTCTCGTTACAACACATTTGTTGTGCTCAACGGCCGTGCTTTCGGCATATCGATTTCGCATAGACCGGCGTCGCTGTTGTCTCGCTGAATTTTTTGCCCTTGTCGACACTTTGCACTTTAAGGAGGACGCCCATTGAGGGATTTTCAATGGTGTAGAGAGGAGGAGCACGTGGAGTTGCCGAGATGAATTTCGAGTACATTGGCCATGCGCTTAGCTACCATGGGCAGCCGCTGCAAAAGATCTGGGATGACGAGCGGGGCGTGGACGACCTGCGAAGGATGGGCCTGACCCAGGTGGACTTCAGCGTCTACCAGGAGCGCCAGAAATACTTCACCTTTCAGGAGCGGGCCAAGCGCCTTAAGATGCACCAGTTTCTGGCGCGCAAGGCCAACGATCTGTACGATCGCCTGCTGGTGGCTAACGTTATGGAGGACTCGGTGCTGGCGCAAGGTGAGGCGGAATGAAGGACCGTTTAGCCAAAAAAAAAATTACTAATTAATGGCATTTAATGTACAATTATCGTTTAGCCAACAACAGCCTGGTGCAGCAGCCACCCTTTGAGTTCTTCCACTCGGCGAAGGACAAAAGAAAGGCGTGGGCGCATCGCTTGCGTGCCTTGAAGCAGGGCGGCATCATCTACACTATGGTAGTAAAGCTGGCTCCCGGCAACAGGCTAGTGGTGAAGCCATTGTGCACTGCGGACCCTATGCACGCTTACCTTGCTGATATACCCATCAAGGTAAATTGTCGTAATTTAGAAAATATAGAACAAGTCTATGTTTATGATTGTAAATGCCATTTTTAGGCTATCATCATGCAGGACTATTGGGGTCCCTTGCCGCTGGACAAGCAGGGAAACCAGCGAACCTTTGCCGTTAATGACATACTACGATGTGAGATCTGCGGCATATCCGCGGATACGGAGCGACTCAGTCTGAACATGATTGGCATGTACAACAAGTCGCTCGATTTGAAATTGGGTCTTTGTGACATTGCCGACCTGCCCAAGTACTACCGGTAATAATAGCGCCAATATCTAGAGAAATAACTGGAAAAACTCCTCTTAATCTAAAAAATACTCTTCTACTACAGAAATATCCACAACCGGGAGCACCCATCAACGGTGCACTACGAAGATAAGCTGACCGAAGCTCTGCAGTTCCACAATCCGAACTACGATTTGCTTTTCCAACTGAATGGTCTGCAGCCCAATGAGAATTTATCTCTGATGAGCCATTTGAAGGCTGGCTTCCCGGATGCGGAGAGCGCAGCTGAACTTCGTCAGAAGCAGGCCTCCCAATGGGCCTTCCGGTAAGTTAAACCTTGACACTTGAGATTGTGACGAGTAGAGACTGTGTATACCATTCCATCATTTGCACACCCTTCTCACCCCAAAACATCAAATGATTGGCCGGTGATCAGCTCCGTGGCTGATGGCATTGAGCACTTTAAAAATGGTCAGCAAGTCGAGGCCTTTCAGTGCCTCAACAAGGCTCTGAACATTGATCCGCGCAATGTTGAGGGCCTGGTGGCCCGCGGTGCTCTTTACGCGAACCGCGGCAGCTTCCTCAAGGGACTGCGAGACTTCGAGAAGGCGCTGAATCTAAACAAGTATCACGTGAACGCGCGCAAGTACATGGGCGAGACACTGGTGGCTCTGGGACGCAGCTACGAGGAAGAGAACCGCATACCTGAGGCGGTCAAAGCCTATAGTGACTGCCTGAACCTTTTGCCTCAACACGAAGAGGCGCGCAAATCCTTGGACGCCCTGCAGCGGACGCCACATGCTTTGGTCCCCAGTGGAAGTGATGAGGGTAAGCATAGACTAAACGCCGAGGTGATCAACCTCACAGGCAACCAATCTTCCGATGAGTCCAGCTCCTCAAGTGGCAGTGAAAGTGAAAGCGAGGATCAGTGTGAGTAGCGAATCGGTTCATTTTTTGTTTATTTCTCGAACCACTAACCTATTCCTTATTTTAGCTGGAAAGGCAAAGCCCAACATAAGTCAGCCTTTCTATGCCCAAAGCACAATTCAGCCGCCGGGGGAGGAGAAGTTGGCAGTCATAGACGCCCAGAAGGCAAACGAGTTCCGACTGGACGAAGATGAGACCATGTCCAGTGTGAGGAAGCTGTTACGAGAGGCCAGCAAGCACAAGAAGGCCAAAAAAAAGGGCAAGAAGAAAAAGGATAAGAAGGAGAGAAGGTCCAGGACAAAGTCTACGGAGGATCCCATGGAGATTCTAAAGAAACTTGACTTTCAAGAGGCCTTCAGGTAAGTTTATGCAGCAAAAGGTGCACATAGCACAAGAAATAAAATATTTTACAATCTTTTTCCCTAACCACACATTGAAAGACAAGACAAGTATGTACCGGGAATCTAGAATTACTCCCTAGATATATTTACACCTCACATGAAATGCAGATGCTTTTACCAAAAGGGTTTGAAGTGCGCATTTCATTTGCGGCGTAAATATGGATAAACCTCATCCGCTATGGATTTAATAAAACGAATTTGTTTTGCTTTTAGGCTAATGAACAGTGCCGCCAGCGAGGCCGAACTCAAAGCCAAGATTAAAAACTATATGAACCAACGGGAAAGCGGCGGTGACTCACCGCCACCTGCTCCACCACCAATGAAAAAGATATCAACCCAGGAAAAGCGTCCTCACTACGACTCCATGGGACCTAGCACTTCCAGACACGCGGCTGCCGCCGCCTCAAGCGGTAGAACGGCGGGCTTGAAGTATCAGGATCAAAAGAAGCCCCCGGAGCCGGCGCCTAAACTCTCCTTTCAGATCAAAAAACGACCGCTGCAAATGGACAAATTTGGATTGTTGCGTCTCGCGACGCCAGCGGAACCATTAAGGGGTGGAAACAGCAGCTCACGCAGCCGGAGCCGCTCACGAAGTCCACGCCGAAGTCCTCGTCGCCCCGGAAGGAGTATGCGGCGCTTAAGCCGTCGCCGTGACTCGCGATCTGTCTCGAGATCGCGCTCGAGAACCAGATCGCGATCGCGCAGGCGTCGCAGCTTTTCGCGCTCGCTCAGTCGTTCCCGCTCGCCACGCTATGGCAATCGCTTTGTAAAAGGTTCTTCTCGCATTATCAACCGCCGCAATCGTCGCTCCCGTTCGCGATCCTTCCAGCGCAGGCGAACACCTCCTCACCGTCGAACACCTTCGCCATTTGTGCCCCGTCGCACACCCTCGCCGGCCTCTCGCTATCGACGCACACGCTCTAGGAGTCGCTCTCGATCTCGCAGCTACAGTCCCCGTCGCTTTCCACCACGTTACGTGCCGCGTGGTAGAGGACGTGGACGCGGCTGGACTCGCAGCAAGTACTCTTGGTATAATCACGATAGACGTAGTACTTCCAGGACTAACGAGCCAAATGGCAGAGAGGAGGAAAACAGGCCGGAAAGGAACACTGGAAAGCCGGAAGCAGATGCTGAGCCCACTATCGAGCAGGTGGACGAAATGATCAGGGATCATCAAAAGGAGCGCAAGCAGGGTATTATAGACGCCTCCAGGGAGGTCAACGATTAGGCGACCGACATGAATTAAGAGTGCTAAGTTTCCTTTTAGCTTATATAACTTACATTTGATTTTCAAACTCAAATTTGTGAGACGCACCACATAAGAAATGTAATAGCTACTAACTCCTCAATAAAGAAGCTTACGAAGCGAGACTTTGATCTGCCTACTCCAGTCTACTCAATGGTGTACATTTTATAGTGATTTTCGACAGTATTGAAAATTATCTATTTCGTCAATCGCGGTTTCGTTTTAGTTTCCTTGTGAAGATTTTCAGTTTACTAAATGGGTAATGGTAATGGGTAAGTTGAAAACGAAACACTTATATTATAAAAGATCATTTTAAAGACTATGAAATTTTTATGTTGCTTTTAATAATTATAAAATCGGAAATGTTAAAGTAAACTTAAAAATCTATATCTACATATAAAAGTGAAAATCTGTTTGTATGATCACTTATAACTTCGTTAGTACCGCACAGAATGTGGTAAAAATTTGTACTATAACTATTTTTTGCACCCCGAAGGTTATAGACATGTTCCTAATCAAAAATTTTTCGTAGTTTTTGAAAAATAATACATAAAAATCAGCTTATTTCGCAGCAAAACGCGCACTTGCTGTATTTAAATAAAACAACTAAAAAATGTGAAATATTTGAAATTATTTAGGCAAAGAGTCGTAAGAAAATATTAAAACAGATTTGATATATAAAAGTAATTCCTTAAAACGGAAAATAGTTCTATAAGAATAATTTTGAAATTAATGTCATACAATGTGATAAAATAAAGTAAGTATTTGAGACCTACTACAGCAAATAACACTACAATAATTATATTTTTCAGATAATCCGCATATTTTGCATAGCAAAAATATTTAAAATCGAAGTCCAAACTGCATTCATTCATATGCAACGCTCCCAAGTGAGAGAGAGAGAGAAGCAGAGCACCCAAGAGCGGAGAGACCTTCGAGTGAGAGTGTGGAATAGAGATAGCAGGTCTTTCCCCACCCCCAACAACGACACTGCAGTTGGGGGCTGAAGAGCGAGAGAGCCAAGCCGAACTACACGAGCAACCGGCTGCCAGATTGCGACTCGTAGGAGAGAGTGAGAGAGGGAGAAGAAGCCTGGAAGCTAAACAACCAGAGGCAGGGCAAACACACACGCCGATATGATGCTTGTTTCATTCGAAATTCGCCAGCCGGTAGCAGTGGAGCCACAAAACAGCGAAAGCAGCAGCTGCGGGGGAAGTGGCGCGGGCACGGAATTCGAATATTAACGTCGACGACCAGTTATCGCACAATTAGTACGCGGGCGAGAATTGATACCGCGATACGGAGGACAAGAACAAGTCTGGCAAACACCCGAAATTTCCCCATCACCCAAGTGCCGTGTAAGTGTGAGGGTGCGATTTTACGAGCTGCTAATTTACATAACAAAACAAGCATTAAAAAGTGCATTGGCCAAGTGAAATTGAAAAGTGCATAATGTGCAGAATATATGGGAAAATAAAAAGCACACGCGCGACATTGAACCTATGCTCATATTCCATAATTTTCCGTGTGGACTTTGGACGATAAGCGCGACAACAACAATCTGGTCATAAGAAGACAAAGAACATAAAAAAACCGAAAAGCCACGCTTGCTTCTGTTTTCATTTTTGTTGTTGTAGTTTTCGCTCTCAGGCGAGTGCGGTACACTTGTTGCCATGCGGCATATGGGCACGCATGACGCGAATGGCTTTCGACTGATTTACAGTGCCTCGCAATTATCGCGAATAAGTGAGACAACAAGTTGGACAAGTGCTTTACCGTTATAACTTTTATTACAGATACCGATAGTATGTGGTCAGATATCTTCTATTGAATTGTTTTTGCTTTATAATCAGGCCATAAACTGCATAAAGTACAGTGAGTGCTCTTCCTGAAATAACAGATACTGCAACTTTTTTTACCTTTGATAAAAGTAATATTCAGAATGTTGCACAATCTTGTAAGTTATATTTTACTGGATAATCAAATCAGTAATAGTGCTGCCGGATTTATGTGTTTGCTTTATCGAGCAAAACAGGGAAACTGAAGGTTACGATTTTATAGCAAACATTTTTGAAGTTTGTGATAATCTTATCAAAGTTCGTAAAGATTGTCGAAAATGGTCAACACCAGAATTTAGTTTGGCCTTATTTTTTGTTTCACCGGCATTATATATCAGTTATTAACCTCAGCGTAACTAACATTTCTAACCCCCAATTTGATATTATTTGTATTTTTCAGATCAAATACAATAGAAAGAATAGCGCTTAAATATGTATACGAAAATCTTCCGAACTGTGATAATCGGAGCCCCCGGCTCGGGAAAGGGAACCATCTCGGAGCTGATTGTCAAAACATTTGGTTTCTTGCACATCTCTACGGGTGACATCCTTCGCCAGAACATCCTAAAGAACACTGATTTGGGCAAAAAAGCTCAGCAGTACATTGCAGCCGGCCAGCTGGTGCCGGATGATATCGTGACTAAGACGATGCTGGGACGCATCACAGAGGTGGGCAACAAGTCATACATCCTGGATGGATTCCCACGCAACACCGCTCAGGCAGAGGCACTGGCTGCCCGCGAGCAGATCGATGCCGTAATTACGCTCAACGTGCCACACGATGTGATCATCGACCGGGTGAAGGACCGTTGGATTCACGCTCCCTCCGGAAGGGTATACAACATAGGCTTCCACGACCCAAAGGTGCCGGGAAAGGACGATGTTACTGGCGAACCGCTGACCCAACGAGAGGACGACAAACCGGAGGTGGTAGCCAAGCGTCTTCAGCTCTACGATGAACTGATGAATCCAGTGATAGCCTGGTACGAGGAGCACGGTCTGGTCACCACCTTTTCGGGGCGCAAGACCAAGGAGATCTGGCCCCGTGTGGAGCGTTTCCTCAAGGACAAAGTTAACAAGTAAGGCAGAGCGACCGCCTAGAATTTCACCCAATGTGCACAAAATAATGATCTATTGCTGTGTTCAATTAAGTGCATAATATATTTAGATATATTAACTTGTACGTATGTAATATGTATGTTTGTGGAGCGATTGGAAGGTCGAGGGAGAGGGTGCGTTTAATTAATGTAATTGCGAAGCCATACGACGGGGCAGCTGTCGTCATGTCATGTATTCCTTGTTTTCACAAAGCATTCCCCTCATCGAATTACTGTGCTGCTCCCCTTTTTGTATAAACAATTTTTGTACTCGTAGTCTGTGCTCTGATAATAAATCGCGTTTATTGTACGCTGATAACGTAACGGTCGACTTTGACTTTGGGACAGTTTACGGACTATTTTTAGTCTGCAAACACTTGACTTTGATGCGTAGAGTGGATCGCAAATTTGTAGGCTTCACCTGATGAGATATGTGCACTGAAATACCCTTTGCTCCACCGCGTAGGGCACAACAAACCCGAAAGACGTGGGATAGTGTGGCACTCTTTGGCTCTCTTTCATGCACACAGCCGAACAGCTGCTGGCCAGCTCTCACGCACACCTGTACACTGAGAAATCACAACAGAGAGGCGCTTGGGAAATACAGTCGATGCCAAACAATTGAAATAGCTAAGGTGCATTTTTTGTATTTAACTTAGAGATATTATATTTTAATGGTACTATTATATTATATTATATTATTATTATATTAGGGTCAGTTTTATTAACAGTTAATATTTTACATCAAAAGTTGTTCTCTTGCAGCAAAACCGACCGGAAGTCACCTAGTTTTCCGTTTCGGTTGAGTGACATTTCTGTAACCCCCGCTCAAGATGTGCCCGCCTCTTTTGGGGCCTCCACTGTGCTGAGAGCGCTCTCTCACCTCTCTCAGACCTGACTTTTGACTTGGGCCAATATTACGGCATTTTCGGCACTCCATTGGGGCAGCGGGGGAGTAGAGCAGGCAGAGGCAGCTCTTCGCTCAGCTCCTTTCTCTCACTCGCTCGCACCCAGTAAAGTGCGTTTGGCATTTCCTGAAACAAATGCCAGCGCTCGAGCAAGAGAAAGAGAGAAACGAAGGCAAATTCAGTTGCAATTACAATTGTTCGAGTGCGGCAATTGAATGCTTATCGATGAATGAAAGGCGAGTGCAAAAGGCAACTGAAGGAATTTGCGAAAAAGAATCTCAGCATTGTGTTGGAGGGAGGCAGGCGGAGGTCCATAAAATGGCCGCTCTGCTCTTGCTGAACTAACAGAGCTCTTTGTTTTGAAAATTCAGCTGGCCGCCAAGCGAACAATGGACAAAATGCTAACCAAGCTGAGGCCTGAGTCACGGATGATGCAAACCAGGCTTCTGGGAAATCATTGACCTAACTGAAACTTACCGCGTATCTTTGTGCGTTTGTTTACGTTCATCCATATCTCGCCACGGATTACATCGCCGGCGAAGTACACACGCTCGGGGCTGTCCAGAGTGATTCGCAACCGTTCGCTCTCCATTCTGCTCCTGCTCTTAACGCTAACGGCGATCGCATCAAACAATTATCCAAAAATAATTCCGTCATCAAAAATGCCGCAACATAGAACCGATGCACTGCACCACTCCCCGGACGCCGCCCGCGTTCCGCCTTGGACTATATGCAGAATAGTAGAACCATCACACGGACACACACAAACACGTAACCATACCACGGCAATTTACTACACACACACACAGCGCGGCGAGGAGTGGGAGCTTTTTGCCGTGCCTTTGCTTTGCTATTGCCACTCTTCTTCAGCTGGTCTATTTATTAACTGCAACGGCCTTCGGCCTCCAACTGATTTGTCGCACGCCTTGATTAATTTAATTCGATTACTGAGGGCGCCTCTGTCGAGTTGAATAATTAAATTTCTTATAAGTTTGCTTTTGTTACTTTTGTTATGCTTTTGTTCAGCGTTGCCATTTTAGCTTTTTGCCCGCAATATTTAGCTGTTTTCAAAAGCAAGTGGCGGGACAAATTGTAAACTAGCGGCTAGCGGGAAATATAACCTTTCTCAAAACAAAATTGAAGTTATTTTAGCTTTTTGAAAACATCTGACAGCTTCATTTAACTCTTTTTTTATAATATAATTAAAACACCAAACGTTGTGTTTACAGATATGGACTACGCCGGGAGAATAAGTGCTGCCACAACTAAAAAATTCCACATTCATGCCTAAAATAGATCGGAACCAAACAAACATACATAAATGCAGCTGAAGATGAATGTGTTATTGACGAATTCTTGAACTTTTCAAATCTAACTGACGAATAAGTTGCCTATATATAAAAATATTGTTTTAAAATTCTAGCCTTAATTTTTAGCTTTCATAAAAATTGTCTAGCTGTTTCTAGCTTTTTTTAAGGGTTAGGTTAGCTTTTTTATGCCCTGAAGAGTTGGCAACACTGCCGAGAGAGCAGAGGACCGATAGCATAATCAGCTGTTGCGCGGCGTTGCCACCTGGCGAGTGGACACAAAAGCGGTTATTTTGAAATGAGAAGCATCAAGCTTAGGACTTTATTTTAACACACGTCTTTAAGTTAATTAAAATCTTGAAACCTTTTTAGATATCAAATATCAAAAATTTGGTATACTTTCAATTATAAAAATTCAGCTCGTAACGATCGTAACAGTCAAAACAAAATAGCACCAAAAATTGCTTTTCGGAAAGATCTTTTCTCTTGTACAAGTAGCATCAATAGCAAATATGAATTTCTTTAAGCTGCTCTCTTAAAGTTATTTTAATCCACAACGATTCCCTGTGGCACCACCCTTGCATATAAACTCCATTTCACGTTCCGTGTTCTTCCCCTTTCTGCCCCACTTCTTCCGCTCAAATACTCTCAGGCACGCCGAATCGCTATTCAAGTTCGCAGCTGGCTTACGAGAATTCAGTATTAAGTCGAAGCTGCTCGCGTTCGGTGCTCGCGAGCTGGAGCAACTCGACTGGAGACTTACAGACACCCGCCGCTCGAACCCCCATACATTCCATCCCATTCAAAACGCGAAGCGACCGGCACGGCCTGCCACTATCAATAAAACAAACAAACAAGGACGAAATATATCCTGGAGATGAGCAGCAAAGTGAACTTTGTCTTTGACAACAACCCCCTGGGAGTGTACCAGTCGGGTCAGGTCATCTCCGGCACCGCAGAACTGGTTACAGAGCGTCCGAAAACCATTCGATGTAAGTGGCCATGCGGAAGACGCAGTATTCTAATGATTCCGTGACCATGACGTCATGGTCTCCCCTCCCTGCTCGAATCAAAGTTCCCATCCACTTTCGTTGCGTAGCTGCGCGTCGTCATTAATATTGTTGGTGTATTGTTGTGCCTAGCTTTTGTTATAGTTGCCGGTAGATCTGTCTGTCTGTCTCTCAGATATGTGGATATGTATATGTATAAATTTATATATTTTCTTTATGTACAACACACATGTGCCCGCTTGGCTGGTTTCGGATATCTGATAGCGTCTAAAAAAACTAGTTTTATTTTGAAATTGCGGCCGCTGTTTATATTATTAGACATTTGATTCTGATTACTGGTCAGTCACTCACATCTAGGGTTTCATTTAGACGGAACAGAAAGAAGGTAATTGTAGCTGACTTTCGGTTTTCAAAAATTTTATTAGTAAACAAATTGGATTTATTTTTAATAGAATAGTTTACCAATATATAAGAATTATCTATTTAATCTTGTGTATATCAGAATTATTCTAGGACATGAATTTATCTATTCCCTTATTAGGGCAGTACATAATAAAATCGTAGTATTAATTACTTTTAGGGAAACAAATAATATGTTTCATAATAGATTTTCTTCTTAAAAACCACTTCAATATGTGATGATTATTTCATCTTTCCAAGTGTATCAACCAGTCGAATTATAGCATTATTATGTGCTTTTGTTCGTTTTGTTTAACTCATATTTTATTCTCCGAATTATTGTTTGTGGATTAACGAATGCTTTTTGTGTCGCTACAGTGAATCCATTTTCCAATACAATACCACTGAGAGTCAAACAATAAGTCCAAGGTCAAATACAATTAAACTAAATGCATAATTGAATTACATACCCGCAGTACAGAGAAATTAACTCAATTGCAGCGATCTTTATAACCATAAACGGCTACGGAGAGACGCGCTGGCAGGAGAGCGAGGAGCGGGTGGGCGAAGATGGGAAAACCACTAAGACCCTGGTGACCCACACCACCACGAAAGTCTACTACAGCACTGACCAGTATGTTTACGGCCAGAACGGTGGATCTCAGCTGGAGCTGCCTACGGGCAAGTATGTATTCCCCTTCCGGGCCACCATTCCGCCCGATGCGCCTACCTCCTTCAATGGCGCCCATGGGCAGATTAAGCACGAGGTCACCCTGACCATAGATCGTTCCGTCCGTTACAACAATACCTTCAAACAGTGCTTCTCTGTGATTCTACCCCACGATCTGAACAAGCGCCATGAGTACGCGGTAAATATTTAAAAAATTTAATAAAAATCGATTTTAAATTAGATTATTGCTCACACAGGAACCTTTGAAGCGTCTGGAGTCAAAAAGCTTTTGGTGGGGCTCAATCTTTGGAGCCAATAAGCCTATGGTCATGGATGTGAGCACTACGTACTCCGGCTACGTGCCTGGTCAGAAGATTCACTTCCATTTGGTGCTGGACAATCAGTCGGATGTGCAATGTATGGATGTGAAGGTGCGTCTACTCAAGAATGTCTCATATCGTGCCAACTCCTCCGGAGTGAAGGAGCAGCTCAAGGTCAGCGAAACGAGGGTGGCGGACAAACATTGTGGTGAGGTGCTAAAGCACAACAAGGCGCAGTTCAATGAGTTTCTAGTGGTGCCACCCACAACTCCCACTACTCAAAGTGAAAAGGATCCCATCAGGGTTAGCTACACGCTCCGCTTCATTGCCAAGACCTTCAAGCTGCATGGCGGCGGAGATCTGATAGTTGATTTTCCATTGACCATTGGCACCGTACCGCTGTTGGGTAGCGCCGGGGACAAGGGTCCTGGTCAGACGAACAAGTCCCAGTCTAATGGAAACTGCTATCCAGGTGAGAGTTGTTACAAGAGGGATAAATATGATGAAAGATGAATATTTATCTAATCTGTTTTCTCCAGGTTCACCCCTCTTCCAAGAAGACGTCAGTGACGAGCCATTCGAGTCCAACACATTTAAGCCTCGGTATCCCGTCTACCCCTTTGACAATACGCCTGGATCCGGCACTAATGGAGCGAATGGAGGAGCCACTGCGCCCAGTCTTTATCCCAAGGCGGAGGATACACCACCTGCGCCACCTGTTCACTTTTCGCCGAATCCAGTGCCGCAGACCGCACACAAATCGCCACCATATCCGACCAACCCACCTGCCACAGCTGCTGCTGCTGTTGCACCAAGTGGCAATTTCGAGGTTCTTGGCTTTAGCATTCCACCTGATTATAAGCCTACTCCCAGTGCTCCAGCTGGGGCTCCCACAGGCGGTATTGGCTGGAAATAGAAGCAACAAGTCTAACATTTTGTGTTCCACACGCCAAGCCGAAGAATGAATAAAATTAAAAGCCTGTATATTTAAAAGCTTAAAACGGTCAGTTACAAATGCATATTTTTCCTCATTTTATAGATTAAAATATTTACATTTTATTCAAATATATCGTAGGCATACTTGGGTTATGTGGATACAGGACTAAAAATTATATCAAATAATTTTATTATTATTAGAGTATTATTAATGAATAAAGTATGGAAGACATTTTGCATTGTAGTGTTTCAATCCAAACATTTTAGCAAGGTAAAAGGTTCTGGAATTAAAATATTAACGATTCTTTTTCCAAGCGAATTTATATATAACTTTAATTCGAATTTCAGCCATTTTAAACTAATTTTTATAAGTTTTTAAAATTATAGCTTACGATTTTGTTAAATTCACACTTAAAACTCATATGAAAAGAGAGAAACAAAGTTTTAAAATGTATTAAATCTTATTTGAAAGCTTATTTTGAAAGTCGATACTTTTAGGAGATATTTCTACCTTTATCGGGATTAAAATTACATAAAAAAAAACCGAACTAAATAAAAAGGGATTTTTTAACTTTAAATTTATTTAAATAAAGTCTAGTGTCAGTATTTATCGATAACTACTGTCGATAGTCGATAACAGGCATTGCTGCTTCGAAAGCTCATCTCCAGCGGCTCGAACAGCTGGCCGCGTGCACTTGGCGACGTAATTTTGTTTGTTTTGTTGTTCTTGCTGCTGCTGCTGTGAAGCTATCACTGGGAAAACCAGTTTGTGGAAGTGGAAGTGGCCAACATAACTGCAACGGCATCTCACCAACTACTATTACAAGCCAAATACTCTGACACGGTTGGCGGAACAGAGACAGCGGATGCCTGGCGAAAAGAAAGTTTTGACGCAATCCGCGGCCTCTGCCTGTAATGAAGAAGCGTCGCCGCCGCAGTAACTGCTGCACTCTGCCCGCGTACGGACGCATATGCTCCAGGTAAGTTCCCGCTCCGCCAAGTTCCCGCCGAAGGGATCGTTCCGATTATTATCTCAAGTATATGACATGGACGGCATTGTCTCTTTTATCTGGCCAGCAGCATCGAAATTGGAATTGGAATTCGAACTGGAAGTGGACAACGGTCAGCGAACAACGGAGCATCGAACAACAAAAGCGGCCGTTGGCAGCGGGAAAAAGTGAAATCGCTGATAAACCCGAATACCCCCCAGTCAGTAAGTCGTTCCTCGTCCATCAATGAATGGCCTGCGTCTGAACCTGGAATCTATTTGGGGAGCACAACGAATTTGCGCGCACTTGGGGGAAGCAGAGATAATAGTGAAGTAATCGCGGCGACATCCCCACGGTCCGTCGAGCATGACACTCGTAAGTCCCATCTCCCCATTGCAATCTACCTGCTCCACCATCTTCTCCTTTACCATCGTCTACGCATTTTTACACATCAATTTGGTCATCAAGATGATGAATGCGTAAACAATTCGGAGTTTGCGCCCGGCCGCACCTCTAAAACGCTTTGAATGAAAGCTACAGTCAAGCCTCTTGGTGCAGAGATTTTCGGTAATTCCAACTAAATTTGCATAGAAGTCATTTTCAGCTTAATGGTATTGAAAAGTCATTGGAAACTGCTAGACGTTTGCTTTAAAATATAATTTAATTTTCCTTCATACAATTCTGTCAAAAAAATGTTATTAAAATCCTCATAGATCTAGAATATTTTGATTATTAGACTGAGCTTGTTTAAGTTTCGTTTCCAAATCAAATGTAATTTCCGAAAGTGTCTAATAATGGATTTGGTAAAAATGAATTAAAGTCATATAATTTAGTAAATAATACAAATCGATGTTAATTCTGTAGGTAAACTAACTAAACACCGAGTACTTGGTTTTACTTAATTCAAAAAACATATTGAACCGTAAAAAAAAATGTCAGTTAGTTTGCATTATTGAATTTCGACTGTAATAACGTTGCCTCCTCGGCCTGTTTGGTTTTCTTAAATTTTTTTTTACAGAAATGCCATTGAAGAGTTGGCAGTCGCAGCAATAAAAGTGAAATCCGCACGAGCAAACATACGCACACCGAAAGCGAAACCAAAGCAGCTCCGACACAGACATGGCGGCAACCACAGGCTCTGGCAGCAAAGCCACTGCTAGCACCAGCAGTAGCACCACCACAGCTCCCGTTCCGCGACGCACCCACAGCACCCGGGAGCAGCTCCACCAAATGTTGGCCGGCGGTCTATCGGCTGCCATCACACGCTCCACCTGCCAGCCTCTGGATGTGCTCAAGATCCGCTTTCAGTTGCAAGTGGAGCCGCTGGGAAAGGTCGGCAAGGGGGCAAGCGGAACAGCAGGAGCCCTGACCTCCAAGTACACATCAATCGGACAGGCGGTGAAGACAATCTACCGTGAGGAGGGACTGATGGCCTTCTGGAAGGGCCACAATCCCGCCCAAGTGCTGAGCATCATGTACGGTATCTGCCAGTTTTGGACTTATGAACAGTTGAGCTTGCTGGCTAAGCAGACGAAGCATCTGGCGGATCACCCACATCTGTCTAACTTCTTGTGCGGCGCTGCGGCCGGTGGAGCGGCGGTGATTATTTCCACTCCCCTGGACGTGATTCGCACCCGACTGATTGCCCAAGACAAGAGTAAAGGATACCGGAATGCGACGCGAGCTGTGTCGGCGATTGTGCGACATGAGGGACCGCGGGGCATGTACCGCGGCCTATCCTCCGCCCTGCTGCAGATCACGCCGCTGATGGGCACCAATTTTATGGCCTACCGCCTGTTCAGCGACTGGGCGTGCGCTTTCATGGAGGTGGGCGACCGCAGTCAACTGCCCACATGGACGCTGCTGGGACTGGGTGCCTCCTCGGGCATGCTGTCCAAAACGATAGTGTATCCATTCGATCTGATCAAGAAAAGGCTGCAGATACAGGGCTTCGAGTCGAATCGCCAGACCTTCGGGCAGACGCTGCAGTGCCGCGGAGTCTGGGATTGCATGCAGCTCACCGTGCGGCAGGAGGGCGTGAGAGGCTTGTACAAGGGCGTGGCCCCCACACTCCTCAAGTCAAGCATGACGACGGCCCTGTACTTCAGCATTTACGACAAGCTCAAGCAGGTGCGCTTCTAGGTCGCACTCCGAGCACTCGGGCCTATATGTGCGCCTACCCAGACCAGTGGCTGCTACCAGACAGAATCTACACTGTATTTTCTATTTTTATATATATGTATTTATATATAATAATAATATTAAGGGCATAGGCTAACTGTTGATTAGTTTTCGGTTATGCAAACGGGCTTCTGTTTATCTTAGACCAATTGACTTGGCCAGCGCCTTATCACAGCACAAACACACTTAGCTCACCAGTTAAGTTTATAAATATGTTTAGTTTGTAGAAAATTAGCCGAAACAAGCCGAATATGGCTTCAATACTACATGAAATCCATATTTTTATAGTTATTTACCTTCTGTTGGTTCTACAGAACCAAAAAAACTGATTCTGGTTTTGTTGTTTAACTATTTTTATTAATTATAAGCATTCAGGGACTTTAATAAAACTTGACTACATCACACATAGTTTGAATAGTTAATTGAAATTCAAATTACATTATTCATTCATTCATATTTATCTTTACAGGTATTTAAAGATAGCTCCGAGTGCTGTTAAGCTAACAGGTGAAACCCAAACGTAAACAATGTTAACAAAAGCTTTAAGTTTAAGCTTTTATTTTGTGTTGTGAAATTGGTTTATAAAAAATAGTTGTTATTGCGGAGAAACTAAATAGTTTCCCAAGAGAAATGGCTCTTGAAAAGACCTATTTTATGGACAAGCACTCAGTTCCCTGGCTGCTTCGGCGACCTCCACAAACGGAAGGGGCTGAAGACGAAGATTCACTCACTAGCGATGACCCACAGGTGGTGGCCTTTCATTTCCTGACCAAGCACGGCCACGAACTCGTCAATTCAAACCCCACATGGTTGAATGTACTCGATAAACTTGCTCAGGAGTACGCTGGCCGAATTCAGTTCGGCCTGCGGGAAATCTCCACCATCAAAGACTTCAACGAGAACCTGAATGCCGACGACTTTGGTAGCTATCGGAAAGGACTGCCACCGCGGATCTACGGCAGGGATTTCCAGGGCCGCGTCTATGAAATGCACAAGCTGGTCAGCTACAAATACTTAAAGGAATTTTGCGAGCAACTTTTGCATGAACAGCTTTTTCGGGCAGTGGTTCTGGGTCCTTCGCCCAAACAGGACTCATCGCCAAGGAACTACTTTGAGCTGTGCGAGCAGAGGAGCGGCGACATGCTAGTTATGCTGTACGACCCCGCCAGCTACTATTGGACCTTTCAGAAGAGGAAACTACGAAAGCTAGTACGCCTGTTGGCTGGCGAGGATCTGCCCATTGTGATCGTGGACAAGGCAAACAATTATTTAGGCGTAGGATTTACTACCAAGTGGCAGCAGCTGATCAACTGCCACACCTCCACCATCTTCGCCTCGCCAAGTCGCGATGGTTGGGACATCAGACTGAATATAATGATGGAAACCACCCGCCAATATCTGCGGCACATCGCTGGCAACAGAAAGCCAGAGTTGAAGAACTATGATGCCAAGGGCGAGCCAAGGGGAGCAGTCGAGGCTCTGGAGTACATTCAGTATTTGTATTAGGCTAATTTGATAATTATTTATATAATTTTTGAAGACTTTAATATGCGAGAACTGTCCCCAGGAAAGCACGATGTCTAGTCATGTTTGGCCAAAAAATAATCAAATTTAAATTACGCACAGCTAGGTTTAAAGATAAGAATGTATATTTAGAATTTTACTGGGTTGTTGGCGTCCCGCGGCTGGACGTGGATCATGACCTTGATGGCCCCTCCTGTGCCGAGGCGTGAGGTCTCGAACGCCTGGGCCGTCTCTGTGATGTCGAAGTGGTGCGTCACCAGACGCTTGACGTTCACCTTGCCGGAGGCCACCAAGGCCAAGGCGGCGGCATAGCTGAAACACACAAAATAATCAGCATTTAAGTCTCGAGTTCTCTATAAACACTCACTCATTGCAGTAACGGAAAACTCCTCGAATGTCAATCTCGCGGGCCAGGGCATTGATCAGCGGCAGCTTCACCTCTGGAGCTCCCATGCCCACCACCACCACCACACCGCCGGAGCGAGTGGCCTGGAAAAATACGAGTTAGATCTCAATCTATAAACAGGAACTCTGGTTTTTTTCTTACAAAAATGGCCAGTCTGGCGCTACTTTCAGCTCCACAGCAATCGATGGCCTTGTCCGGAACTCCGCTCATCGTCTGGTGCACTATCTTGACGGTCTCCTCGGCGGGCTGATCGCGCTGCAGCAGCAACGTGTGCGTGGCGCCTAGTTCCTTGGCCACATCCAGACGTTGCTGCACCAGGTCGGTGATTAGAATCTCCGAAGCTCCCATAGATTGGGCGGCCTAGACGGAGAAACTCGATAACTAAACCCCCATCTGACAGTTTGTGGTGGTCTCTTACCAGTAGGGTGACCAGGCCAATGGGTCCGGCACCCAGAATAAGCACCTTGGAGCCCAAGCCCACTCCAGCACGACGGCAGGCATGCACGCCCACTGACAGAGGCTCCAACAGAGCACCCTCCTCCATGGAGACATGATCGGGAAGCTTGAAGCAGAAGTCCGCCGCGTGCTTGTAGTACCGCGTCAGATTTCCATCGTAAGGCGGAGTGGCGCAAAAGACCATGCCAGCGCAGAGATTGTACTGCCCGCCCTTGCAGTGGTCGCAGTAGCGGCAGGGTACTCCTGGCTCAATGGCGACGCGGTCTCCCACCTTTAGATTGGTCACATTCTTGCCCAGCTTGGCCACCACACCAGCGGCCTCGTGGCCAATGATCATTGGCTTGGTCAGCACAAAGTCCCCGATGCGACCGTGGGCGAGGTAGTGCACATCGGATCCACAGATGCCCACGCTGTCCATGGCCAGCAGCACCTCTGTAAAGCGGAGCAAAGATATATAATTAGAAAATATGAATGCTCTAAAAAAACAAAACATCAATTTTTTCTTACAATCTATTTGGCAGAATTTCTTTTCAATTTTATTTATTTGCTGTTGAAAAAATGAATAAAAACTAAATTAAATGGACCACAGTTAACTGCATCTTTTATTGGGACAAAAATCGTATATTTATGATATCTATATACCTAACGTTTTATTATCTATGCAATTAATTCAATAGATTATGATATATTCATTAAGCGTTATCTATAATACACTCAAAATAAATATAAGAGGCGTAGAAAAATTCCCTGCAATATCTTGTTTGGTAATATAAAAATAATTCTAGAAAATGCTTTTAAAAACTATTCACAACTTTTAAAACTTTTTCATTAAATTCTAAAAACAAAAAATTCCACACCGACATTTAAATTTAAAAAAGGATATTTCCTTTATTTTGTAAATCATTTTTCAGAATAAATACAAAAAATATGCTATTGGGGTTAGGTGGCTCCCTAAATTCAAAAGAGAATTTAAGTTCTCAATGTAGATTGTGTATATTTTATTGCTAGCAATAATTGTGATATATTTAATAATTAATATCATAAATACTTCAAGCAAATCATTTATTCGTCAAAGCTCTGCCAATGAATAAAAACAAGACATTTAACTAAATCAAGAACAACAATTTGACGGTACAAATAAATTTATTAAATTGATGGAATTAAAGAATTGAATTAATTAAAAAGCTTAAAATATGTTTTTCTTTGCCTTTTCTTATAACATTTTTAGGAGTTCCATTTTTTATTTGAATTTAATTTGATTTAAATTGGTATGAAAGACGACGATTGCCATCCTTATAGCTATCCTTAAAAACATTAGCTTACCATCATCGGCAATTTCCGGAATAGGACGTTGCTCCTGCAGGAAGTGAATTTATGGTTGTCAAACAGTGTCTTAATTTATTTCCGGGTCTGGAACTCACCAGACGCAGGTCCTCGATGCCGTGGAGCACAGCTGTTAGGTTGTCCGTTGCCATGTTTACCGGTATTAACTATATATAGTAAATATTTCTTGCAGTAGCGCACGTCTGCTCGCTTTAAAAGCCGATTTGGAACTGAGTTCAGTATCCGATCTGTTTGATTGCTGCTCCGGCCAGTTGGTAATTATAGTAGTGTCCGTATGTAGTATATATTTAAATTTTTCCTATACGGATCTATGTGCGAGTTTTTGTTGAACCGCAGTACAGTTATAATTGGTAAATCGAGACTCCTGAAGAGTGACAAAATTATGCGCACTTGTAATTTATTTTTTAAGATATTTATTGACTGGACAACTGTATTTTGGATGCTTAATGATGGTATTCAGACGAGCCCCTTACTGTTCTTTATATTCGCTCTCTCCTGTAATTTATTTTTGCTCTCATTTGTAAGTTAAACGCACCCCGGAACAGCTGGTTTTTATTTACTGCTAGATACTTGTTTACATATAGATTTGTAGTGGGTGTTTATGCCGGCAGGAAAAAGAGTCTAGTAATACAGCTCTTTGCCTCTCGTTCTCTGAAAGTATTTTTCTCTTTCTGTTTACATGCACTGAAAAGTTTTGGACAATAATTTATGTTTGTGCAATTTTAGGATTTTTTTAAATGAGTTTCTAAAGGGTCGAAATTCATAAAAAACTTTGTAAATAAATCACCAGCATTTTTCTCGGAGCTTCGGCACACATGGTAAAAAGTTACTCTCTTACTTGTTAATAAAATTTAAATTATGGTTTAATATTTAATGTGTCTTCTGTAGTTCAAACATGATTTAATGAAATTTAATTTAATGTTTAATTTAATTTAAATTAATTTAATGAAATTAAAAAAATAATAGTAAATAAATAAATAAATAATAGAATTTTGTATGGCCAAACTTCCAATACTTGAACTGAATTTAATTTCCGTGTACACATGCCTACATATCCCTTAAGTTATATCTTGATTTACGAGTTTGACGCCGCATGGGGTTAATTGAAAAATATAAACAAATATTTATGCGAATAAAAGAACAAGTAATAGGTTGCCTTTAAGAACGCAATAAGAATAACAGGTTTGTTTGTGTTTGCTATATAGTTTTATTGGCTTTATTTCTCCGGCTAATATATTCATTTCAATAAGAGTTTGATATTCGGGTTCTTAATTTGCTTAACATATAGAATTTCTATTTTAAAAACGTTTGCTTATATAAGTATTTATGTATATAGATGTTGTGGCTTTGCTGCTGTTTTTTCATCATTTTTTTATATTATTGACGTAGAAATAAAAAATGTTTGCTTAAAACTAAGAAAAAGTTTCCATCACGACAACTGCGCATTTACGTTGGCTGCTCTTTTGGTTTAATTCACTCAGAAGATAAATGCAAAATCTGTAAATGCGATTTGAGTTCGATATTTACGTTTCTTATTTATTAAATTTGGCTTTAAAGATCGAAAGGAAAGCAAAGTTTCAAGTGGCAGGCTAGGGCCTAACTACAACAGTTAACTGTGTTTATATATAAACCTTGCAAATGGTTAAAAATAATGACGAATGGCATATGATTTGATATAGAAGAGGATGACTTTGTCAAATCAGAAATGGTAACAACAAAAGTCTATTTTATAAGTTATTTAGTAAATTGCAATATTTGCTTATATTATATTATTAAGGAAAATGAACAAAAAATGGCTTTTAAACAAAAAAGTTAATGACTAATTTCTGTAACATCTGTGATTTTTGAGCAATTAATTTTTTACTGATTATTGGCAGATTGTTTCGTGACATTTGCAAGGTTATATTAGATTCGGTTAGCCGAAGCTTATGTTCTCTATTTAGGCGCTGTGCGAGTGTTAGACTTCTCTTAACTTAAATGCTAGTCTCTCTAGGGTTTGGATTATGTTGTGGCTTCGATATATATAGTATATTTCCGTTTTCTAAAGCTGCAATTGCAGACATACGATTATGTCAATGTAAAAGGAACAAATTTGGCCAAAGGAAACTTATTGTGTCGATCTTACTCCTGTCTGTACTGCACTGCAAATGCAATTACGTCTTTATATCACACTTATGGTCGAAAATCCGGGGCCACCAAACGAAACTGATGCCAAACACATTCTACATGGACAGCTCCTGGCGCGGCTTGTTAATATGCAACCGCTGCGGATCCTGTGGCGCCACACAGATGTCAGTGAGGATGACCACCTCATACGGACTGCAGTCGGGCATGTGCAGGAAACCGCACAGCCAGCCGTAGAAGCCCTTCTCGATGTCCGTAATGTCGTTCACCCAGCTGCTGTACTGCAGGCTCAGCTGCCGCACTCCAGAGTAGATGCCCAGCCCGAAGGTGCACAGCACGATGGCCAGCGGATAGGCCACGAACAGGAGCGGTGTCACCAGGATCTTGTGAAGGTAGGTCCTCTCCTCGCAGTAGTAATTAAACATGTTGTACCAGGTAAGAGTGCCGATGTAAAAGGAGTATACCGCCGAGATGACCGTCACAAAGGGCAGGCACAGCAGCGAAATGAGCAGAATGTGGAGTCCAGTGCCGCAGCTGCAGGTGCAGCACAAGCTGCCGCCCTTCTGTGCGTCACTGGCCATTGCATGGGCATTCAGCTGCTCCAGCTCCTCGCGACTTATGTTGATCTGCAGATCAACGGACTGGCCCTTCTTGCGGCCCCTCTTAATGGTGCCCGTCATGGTCAGGTAATTACCGCCGCCTTCCTTTCGCGCCTGATAGCCGCGCTCCAGGCTCTGGTCGTAGGTGTTCAGCACACTGGTTTCCCCGGACTCCAGGTCCTCGTAGTTGGCGATTTCCGGCGAAGAGCGTTGATTGCGTCCCTGCCCAGGCAAATCTGAAGTTCGGATGTTGACCCGCTTCTTGGAGGAGGAGCGGTTGCTCAGGCAGTCCTGCGACTTGCTCAGCTTGGCGTCCAGACTACTCTCCGAGTAGCAGCAGCTGCTCGGCGTCACGGTGCTGCTCTCATGCCTCTGCGACGTTGACTTGGTTCCCTGCGAGATCGACTCAAAGTTCTGCAGTTCGTTAAGATTACCCGCCGACCGGGCAGACTTCTGGCTGTGCTGCGTGGAGCTGGCCGAGTGGGTGCTGACCAAGGTGTCCTGAGCGCTGGGTACACCCAATTCCCCCGGTAGCTGCGGCAGAGGCTGTTTGTTCTTGATAATTAGCTTTGATTTACGGAGCTCCTCCTCCAGGCCAGGATTCGAGGGCGACAGCTTGGGTCGATTTTGCTGCGCAATAGTAATTGCCGGAGTGAAAACGGTTTGAATTTACATATATTCCATATTCATTTTTACCAACCTGCACACTGACAATATGGTCCACATAGTTCTGCTTCTTGGCCTCCGATTTGGTTTGTTGACGTTTCCGGGGCGGAATGAAAACAGGGCGTTCCTTGCTGCCCGTGTTTGTGTCCACGCCCAAGCCGCTGGATCCTTTGCCCACCATTTTAAGGTTTTTTTTCACAAAGCGCTTTAGCCAAAAAACCTACATTACTTTTCTGCTAAAATGCAAGTTTTTACTGCCTTCCCGGAGTTACTTAACACGCAGTAATGCAAAAAAAGTGCACTTCCGGCCTCTGTCGCTACGCGGCTGTGTTGTTATTGATTTTTCCTGGCTTGTGTTGGCATGTCCTTGTGCCGATTTTGCGTTCATTGGCGCTTTTTGTTGCATTTTGGGTTGGGCGGGCAATGTTTACAAGAAATTTGGCGTCTGCGCGTTGGCCATGTTTAGTTTTTGGAATGCAATTATTGTGGCCACAACAACAGATGATGTGCAAGTATAATTACGTTTTTTTTAAATTATTTTGTTGAATTTAAAGTTGTTTTTATTATTTTTGTATCATCATTGAAATGGATACTGTTTTTTATTAGCTTAAGCACTGAATTAACTTTGTAGATTAACAGTATTTCCGCTAGAACAGCTGACTTCCCATAGAGTGAAGTTGGCTGCGCTTGTTGCACTTTTATTGTCTAAATAATATACATGAAAATATCAAGTAACTTATATATTATTTAGACTAATATTTATTGCTATTTTATTTGTATTATTTGGAAATTTATATCTACAGACTTTGTATATATTTTTTTATTTTTTGAAAGTTCGTGTCACGCTCAATCCTAAGCTTTTAAAGCTTCGTTGTCGATAGCCATCTGGTCACACTGCAACCGGCCTTTTCCCGCTTCCTCTTCAGTGTTGCCAGGTTATGACCTCTCGTATAAGCTAGATTTTGTCCAAAAATTAGCAAAAACAGGCTAAATATAAAAAATTAATGGTAAAAAACATCCTATAACAGAGAGTTATTATTATTATTAATTTTTAAATTAATATAAAAGAAAATTCTGCCAGATTTTCTTTGAAAACAACGAAATTAAAAAATTAAAAAACGCTAGATCTAGTGGGAAAATAGCTAATAGCTTCATAGCTAGGGCCGCGGCAGCTCACTTACTTACTTTACTCAATTACCGATTGGGAATCCATCCCCGTGGTATATGTATGAGATAAGGTGTCCAAGTTACCGATTGGGAATCCATCCCCATGGTGTATATGAGTAGAAGGTGTCTAAATTACTGATTGGGAATTCATGGCCATTGCCAATTACCGGTTGGAGTGACGGTGAGAGGGGGGAGTAGTTAATTCTTAGCAAAACAGGCCGCTTTTAAAAAATTTATTGCGGTGAAACGGCTGAAGATAGCTTAAAAATTTAAAAGCCATATAATAATTTAACATTTGAGGAATTTTTAAAAAATGTGTTTCGTAAAAATAATGTACAGGTATGGGAGCTATTAACAATCTGCCGAGTCTCCTCCTGAAAAGTTTCGCTTGCAGTATGCATCCTAACTGTCGCTATAATCATCCAATATCAGAAAATTATAATGCTTTCATTAAAGGATAAGTGTTCGGTTTTTTAATTTAATGATTTTTGTTTCATTTCGATACATTCAATTACATTTCATTACAATTCATTACATTTATTTCCAGAGCAGTGAAAGTAAAGCTTAGATGGGTGCGGATATTGGGGAAGGATTGGGGGGGGCGGCGACGACCAGCCACACGCAAATAAAACGATGACTCACTGGAGGATCTCGTGTTGCCAGTCGATCAGATTTATCTGCGGCTTGAACCGCTTCAGGGGACCTGAAAGTAGACAAGTTAGAGCCTATTTTTAAGGGAAGGAAATGCTTAAAACTTACTTAGCAAGGCATAGCGCTGCTCCTTTTGCAGCGCCAAGTAGTCCACATTTGGTCCGTTTAGATGCTGCGCCACCGATCCGTTGCTCACCAACTTCGGTGTCCAGATCTCGTCCAGCGACGCCTCTACTGCCTTCAGCAGAGTCTTGAATTCACGCTGCAATGACGCCGCCAGGGAATCACCATCCACAGGTGTTGCGCTGCCGCCGAGCTGAAGCAACGCTTTGCATGTGTCACTCACAGGCTGCTGCTGTTGGGGGATCTTCGTGACGTGACAATGAGCGCAATGTCTTCGAAGGGGTTTCCCGGCTTCAAACTTAGCAGCTTGCGTTCGTGCTTACGTCGGTTTTTGCTGGAGCGGAATGTCTTGCTACAAGGAGTTAAAGAAAAAAAAAGACAGGGAGTTATACGGGGGTGCCACAGAAATCGCTTCCGCTAAATTTCACTTCAATTTCATTCCGCGGTGCCACAGGCAATCCGCGGAAGTATTTTCCGCTGAATGAATCAGCGCTCAATCAGCGCTAAATCCGCTAAAGTGTAGTGCTGCCAGCTCGTTTGTTTCTGTTTTTCGAAGTCAGGGTCAGCGATGCCAACTTTTATTGTTAAAAATTCACTTAAGGGAAATTAATAAAATATATATGAAACCGCTTTTGTTTTCGTTAAAATAAACATTAAAAAAAATCAGTCTTTAAAAGTAACATAAGTTTTACTCCACAATTATTTTAATTATTGTGCAA
>VNJQ01003403.1:0-12177 GCA_008042515.1 Drosophila truncata | reverse complement strand
AGAACTTTTTGCTTTTTGCTTTACGCGGCTTAAACTGGGATGCTGAACAGAGATTACCATCCTATCATAGTAGACTTCTCCTAATTAACTTACCCTCCTTAGCCAATCGCAGAATTATGCTAGGCATTACTTTTATTTATAACCTTATTCACGGCGACGTGGAAAGTACTGACTTGTTAGGTCAGCTCAATTTCCACGTACCGAGTAGAAACACTAGATCCTATATACCCTTAGTTTTGCGCCATTGTAGAACCTCATTTGAACTGCATGAACCCTTTAGAGTACTGTGTGCAAGTTATAATGATTTGTACTCAATAATTTCACATGTAGATAGTCTTCCTAAACTAAAAACTTTAATTCTAACACACTTAGTACGCATGCAAGCAAACATTCAGGCAGCACGCCAGTAATTTATTTCCTCGTATTCTTTTCTATATTTTCCATCGCGACTACTAATACCTAACCCCAACAGGCACGTGCCTGGTTTCATAAGGGCCACTTGAGTGTAGTGACCGTAGTGCATCAACGTCTATTATTATAAATATGCTGCAGCAGCTCCGGCTTCCGCACCGTTTTGTTGAGGTGTACAGTAAGCTCTCTCTTTATTTCATTGCTTACCAGGAACTGCGTAAACTCTCCGCTCAAGTATTCCCGTCCGTCACTGCGCAGGATTTTAAGCTTCTCTCTGGTTTGTTTCTCTACCAGGGCCTTAAACTCCTTTAATTTGTCGAAAACTTCATCACGCGTCTCAGGAAGCAAACATGCATATATCGTGATTTATCGTCTATAAACGTCACGAAATACCGAGATCCACCGTTTGATCTTTAGCTCATCGGTCAAAATTGCAAATATCTGTACACATTGTTCGCTCGATTTTCAGCAATCTTCGAAAAGGGCTTTACAGTTATTTAACATTTAGCTCACATAATCTTGCATGTCGCACTAATTCGCCTTTAATCCACGCACAATATTGTTTTTAATCATTTTATTTAGGCTTTCAATAATTTAAATGTCCAAACCTATGATGCTACTTTATTATTCCGTCTGTCCGTCTGTCTGTCCGTTTCTACGCAAACTAGTCCCTCAGTTTTAAAGCTATCTGAATGAAACAGTTAGTCTTCTATATACTCTCACTCGTACATATGTCGGAATGGGCCGGATCGGACGACTATACCATAGGAACAATCGGAAAATTTTTCGAAAAAAATTTATAACTTTGTGAGTTTTTTTTATATTTTCACCAATTTTGATATTTGGCCATTAATCATTATTCCAGAATTTCATTATTTAAATTTCATGAAAATCGGACGACTATATCCTATAGCTGCCATAGGAACAATCAGGAAAATAAAAGTAAAAATCCTAACTTCGATGTTTCTCAACATATTTTCATCAAACTTGAGATTTAGTCACTTAATATTATTCCAGAATTTCGGTTTAAATTTCGGACAACTATATCCTATAGCTGTCATAGGAACAATCAGAGAAATAATAGAAAAAATCATAACTCAGTTGATTCTCAACATATTTTCATCAAATTTGAGATTTGGCCATTCAAAGTTATCTTAGAATTTCGTTTTTAATTTTATAGTTCAATTGTAATCTGCAAGGGTATATAAACTTCGGCAAGCCGAAGTTAGCTTCCTTTCTTGTTATCTTTGTTCTTCCATTCGGTTTATTTAGCATTTTTTTCACTGCGCGACTCGAAAATTTTTGTCTCTTTTTCATTAACTGTTTCGTCGTTCTTTCGTCTCTCTCCTTTTTCCATCAGTCTTATTTTTAGCATATGAAGCGACGGCAGCAAAGGCGTTACTTAAACCAGACAGCAACAAAATAACTGTAACCTCTTCGGGCAGCGTCACCCCGATTTTGTTCAGATTCTCCAGAATATCGGAAACCACTTCGGCAATTTTCATGCGAAGCAGTTGCCGAAGTAGAAATACACGCCGCGCCGGTCCCATTTGCCTATGAATTCCTAGAAGCATGTCCCTGCTTTCGCTGCAATGCTTTACATGATTTATTTGAGACGGTTTTATGAGCAACATTATGCTCGCAAGAGCTTTTTCATCTTTTAAATCGAATGCAGCCCTAACTTCTTCACTGTCACGTATATTAAAACGCTCTTCATTTGCACAGCCCACGCGCTGTAATTTCCATCGTCAAGTCTTTCTCGGATTCATCTTTCTTGTTTAATCGCGAAGCCACCAACTCAGCCTTAAGTCCAGAACATTCCACGCAGGAATTAGTTCACTTTTTACCGCTATTAGCAAACACGACCGCCAAAAACTCTTTTAGTATTTCTTTCGCGCAGTAAGGCCATAACCTATTGGAAATGTGTGAGTATTTTATTGGAATACAAAAATAAGATGTACGTCCGCACGCTACGAAGTTACAAAGAAAATAAAACTTTGGACTTATCGATATTCAGTTGAATTGAATCGCAATCGCAGTCAGCTGACAGACGGTGTTGCCCTACTATTCTATATTTCTATCAATCAGGAATATGTTAAGCATTCTCAGAAATCTAAACATATATAAAAATCTATACATATAAAATCTATACATATATAAGAATCAACGCACGATTTTTTACCATTCAATATATGTATATGTTTATACTCTATGATGACTTCCCTTCCACCTTTCCGTAACCCATCGACTTGAACGCTTTGACGGAGTTTCTGGGTGTGTGATGATATCATTTAATTTTATTTTATTGTTTTTATGTCACAGCAATTTCCTGGCGAGATTCTGGTGGGCCCTTCAGTACCATTTAGATCTGATTCTAGAGGGATTCATATTGGAGTTGGAACGTATTCCCACGTGAATTGTATCTGAATTTCCATATAAAATTTTACTGCTGGCGGCTTTCGCTCTGAATTCGGAGTACCCTGGGAATCACGTTAGAATCCAAACGGAATCCGACCAGAATCTCCCCAGGAAATTGCTGTGATTTTCGAAGTAGATTCACCTTGGAATCAAATGGGAATTTATAAGGGGAATCAGATGGGAATCTTAGAAGAGTTGCGGGGAAATCAGACATGATTCCAAGGACAATTCAGAGCGAAATCAGGGAGGAATATATGAAGAATTCAGAGCGGAATTTGCTATGAATTCAAAAGGGAATCTCAGAGGAATCACTTATAGAAAATCACCGGAAAATCCTACCGCCCTTGTAAAAATAATATGTAATTTATTTCTTTATTTTATTAAATTTTATCTTTTTATTGATGTTAATGTTTTTGTTAGCATTAATTCTCCATTAACTCCAAGTGCTTGTCACGAGCTTCCTCTGCCGGATGCAAGTCCTTCGGGACACTTACAAATGTTATCTGTAAATTTAATGCATATACTTGTATGTGTTTGAATAATTTTTTAGACATTTATTCTACAGCAAGACATTGCCTTATTCCACAAAGCCCAAATGGTTACCGATTTTTATAAGGATGTTGGGGCTTCCGGTGTTGAACTGGATGTCCTAATGTCCACATTTAAATATTATTAAGATTGTCTTGGCTCTTTTAAAATATTAAAGAACATTTTCGTTAAATGAAACCGAAAAGGAGACAATTTCCGGGGTCTCTTCACTTTGGGAAGAGATATCTCTGGATATGCCTTAAAATTGAATGGATTCAGTGCTATAACGCACTCAAAACGATACCAAAAATAAAGAAGGATACATATTTTATTAATTAGCTAATTATTTTTCCTTTTTGTTTACTTTTACAATTTTTTTTCTTACTACTAAGTACTTGTCAAAATACTTATGCCGTGCAAAAAGTTGTAGTCTGCATGCATTCCTGTCTGTAGAAAGTGAATGCTTATAGCAAACAACATAAAATTTGGCATACATATAGCTAAAACTAGCATCTTTGTTTTGTGAATAGTTTTAGCGCCGATATTTGGCTAGTTTAAGCTATGTTACGATCAAAAGTCATGCCAAGGTTTTGTCAAAATATATATGCCGACCAGTGTAAATAGATACGTACCAGTTTTAAATGAAAAGAAACTCTGCTAATCTAAAGAGTTTAGCACTCAAATCGTCGAGGTTGTATTTGTATCCAATTCTGCAAAGGAATTTATTAATTGAGTAAAAATAACTTTACTTACCTCAGATTATTTACATTTTGAAATTTTACGCATCGTTAACTGCATATTACGCAGAACACTTGTGAATACAACAGAAGTCAACTCCAAATAAAAAGAGAATTAGGAGAAGCGAGACAAGACCGAAGATCGAAAATTTTACCGCGTGGCTGGGTATAGGCGACCAAAGCAATGCCTTGTAATTAGAACCACATAATGCAGATAATCAAACATGAACATATTGGCTTTGCCTAAACGAATTATTAATGCATGTCATTATACCATCCGAATAAATAAGTAAAAATTTATTAAATATAATTTTAAATATGAATAAATATAACAACATATTTTAACAAGAAAGAAAGTTTACTTCGGCTTGGCGAAATTTATATACCCTTGCAGATTGCAAGTGAACTATAAAATTAAAAAACGAAAATTCTAAAATAATAAAGAATGGCCGAATCTCAAATTTGATGGAAATATGTTTAGAAATAGCGAAACTAGGAATTTTTTTTATTAACCTGATTGTTCCTATGCTAGCTATAGGATATAGTCGTCTGATTTTCATGAAATTAAAACTAAGATTCTCAAAAAATATTAAGTGGCCAAATCTCAAATTTGAACCAAATATGTTGAGAAACAGCGAAGTTAGAATTTTTTCTATTATTTTCGTGATTGTTCCTATGGCAGCTATAGGATATAGTCGTCCGATTTTCGTGAAATTAAAAAAGAAATTCTGGAATAATAATTAATGGCCAAATATCAAATTTGGTGGAATTGTGTTGAAAACTGACAAACTTATAATTTTTTTTTTCGAAAATTTTACCGATCGTTCCTATGGCAGCTATATGGTATAGTCGTCCGATCCGGCCCGTGCCGACTTATGTGAGAGTGAGAGTATACAGAAGTCCAACTGCAAAGTTTCAGATAGCTTAAAAACTGAAGGACTAGTTTGCGTAGAAACGGACAGACAGACGGACATGGCTAGATCGACTCGGCTGTTGATGCTGATCAAGAATATATATACTTTATAGGGTCGGAGATGTCTCCTTCACTGCGTTGCAAGCTTCTGACTGAAACTATAATACCCTGCAAGGGTATTAAAAGGGTATTTTGCCATCGCTTCCATTCACTTTGTTTTCGACACCGATTGTTTTCTCTCCGTTCCCTCCATCTACATCTCTCTAACTTGCTGGAGGGGGCATGCCGCTGCTCCGAATAACTTTGAAAACAAAAAAAACTATGGTGTCCGAACTTTGCGAGACGAATGCATGTCGTATTTTGTTTGGCTTTTTCGTTTCGGACTTCATTAAACGAAGCCCATGCAATTTGATTTTGTTTTTCGGAATTGTCGCGAGGAACACACATACATACATACATATAAAGAAGAATTCAAGCGCAGAGCAACCTTCTTCAAGATGCGCCACTCTGCGACTGAACGAGCGAACTCTCAAAATCACTATGCAAGCATAAGAATGAGAGAGCGAAAAATCCGAGCACACACGAAGAGACGGAGGCAGCCGCTAAAAGCCCGATTCCGAGCGCAGACGAAGCGACGGGGCCCGCCGCTAACAGCGTCCATTTTCGTTGTATGAATTGAGTAGTCTATATGTTGTATGGTTTGTGATCCCACCTAGTCCACCTTGAGACCTATTTTGTGTTGTAGAGTATTTAATTCTTGTTTAATTTCATATCTTTAAATTTTCAATGAAGAATTGCCGTATTTTGTTTAAAAATTATATCTTAAATGCGTTAGAAATGTCTCATGAAAACTGGTTCAGATAAAATACGATGTAAAACTAAAATGTAAATTGGTAGATAGATTTTATAATTAATTTTTCATGGAACAAGAAAACTATAGGTATTCGTGATCCGATTTCGCTTAAATTATTAAAATGTAGTTAAAATAGCATATTCTTTATGTAACCAATTTTAAAAAAAAAGTGGTTCGCTGGGCCATACTACAGGGTGGCCCATCTAGCGTTTGCTTTTTGAACTATCGATAATTTTGACTTTGCCATATCGAATGTTATTGTCAATGTGTCCGATATTCAGTAAAAGGTTTGCGGTTTACGAAATGGTTAAGTTTACGCTCGAAGAAAATTGGGAAATATTAAAAACTTTCTTCCAAAGTGGAGAGTCTTCAACAAAATGCAAGAAAATTGCAGTCAAAATTCGGAAAAAACAAAGCGCCTTACAGGCTTGTGGATAGTTTTGTAAAGCGTGTGGGTGAGACTGGATCGTTGATGGATAAAACAACACGTTTACGTACTCGTCCAGTTCGGTCGGTTGAAAATGTCAATGACAGTCGGCACCGTGCTCAAGAGTTGGACATTTCGCGCACTTCCCTGCAACGGTTTCGGTTTCGTGCTTTCTGATGAGTCCCATTTCCACCTCGGTGGTTACTTTACTAAGCAAAACTGACGCATTTGGGGTTCAGAAAATCCACACATCGTCTTGAAGAAGCCAATGCATCCACAACGAGTGACTGTTTGGTGCGGTACGTGGTCGCGTGGCATCATTGTGCCGTTTTTCTTTAAAAACGAGGAAGAAGCCGCCGTAACCGTTAATGGTGTCTGCTATCGAGGCATGTTGGAAGACTTTTTCTTTCCCTGAATGGAAGAGGAAGTTATAGACGACATGTGGAACCAGCGGGACGGCGCTACGTGCCACACAGCCAACGTTAAAATCGATATTTTGCGCTGTACGTTCAAAAATCGCATAATCAACCGACCCCGTGGGGTGCCGCCAGGGATAAGTTTTACGCCAACCACCCAGATACGATTGACGACCTAAAGCACGAGATTGAAGTCGCTATCAGGGCCATTTCATTGAAAATGTGCCTAAAAATTGGGTCGACCGAATGGGCTACTGTAAAGCCAGCCGAGGCAGCCAAATGAATGAAGTGGTGGTTCATACCTAAACCGCAATGCTAAGGCTATCCAATAAAAAAAAATTGTTGGAAAACTTCACCGTGCTGAACACGCAGTGTTACAAAAAACTATTTGACTCGTTGTACGGTCAAAATTTCACAAGATCCTAAACAGTTTTATAATTTTGTTAACACTAAACGTAAGTCATTAACGCATCCTTCCTCGCTGTCTTTTGAAAATGCAAGCGTAAATGATGATCAGGGAATTGCCGATCTTTTTGCCCAGTTTTTTCAAACAACTTACTCTATTACCACTGACTTAAATCAGACATATTCTTACAACATGCCCAAATCGAACCTAATTTTCATTCCAAGTTTAAACGAAAGCTCTCTTCTTTTAGATCTTCATCGTGTTAAGCCAGCTTATTGCCCGGGTCCTGACGGAATACCGGGCTGTGTGCTTAGGTATTGTGCCGATGCCCTGTGCTCTCCCCTTCTGAAATTGTTTAGCTTGTCCTTAGAAACCTCGCACTTTCCCCTTATTTGGAAGGAATCCTTTGTTATTCCTCTCCACAAAAAGGTAACAAATCGGCCATCCCTAAACTCTTTGAAAATATTATTACTCCACATTTGCAGCACCTTTGTAGATCAGTAATTTCTCCATGTCAGCATAGATTTATTAAGCGAAGATCAACAACTACGAACCTTTTGGAGCTCACTTTCTTCATTATAAGGGGCTTCCATAATAACCTTCAAATAGATGTAATTTATACTGACTTCAGCAAAGCATTTGATTCTGGTAATCATTCTCTTCTTCTCAGGAAATTCGATTTAATGGGATTTCTTATTGATCTTCTTAGGTAGATTTCTTGTTATCTGACCTGCAGGACGCAAAAGTCCTCTTTAAAAATTACTTATCTAATGTTTTCAGGGTCACTTTAGGTGTCCCACGAGGGAGCCATTTGGGTCCCTTATTGTTCACATAATTTATTAACGATCTGCCAGAAGTTCTAACTAACTCTAGAGTACTTATGTACGCGGATGATGTTAGGCTTTGTGTGAAATATAAGGACGTCGCTTGCCAGTCTGATTTACAAACAAATCTTGATAACTTCCAAACTTTGTGCCGCGTAAACTTACTTAACTTAAATGGCTCTAAATGCAAGCTTATGACATTTTCCCGTGTCTTACCCAAGCTTGCAACTTACACGCCTAACTGCTGCTCTTTGGAAAGAATTAACTCAGTTGATGACATGGGCATCCGCCTGGATACCAGACTTGACTTTATCGATCATATTTCGTGCATGGTAAATAAAGCCAGGAGTATGCTGGGATTTATTAAACGGTGGTCGAAAGAATTCAATGACCCATACGTAACTAGAACTTTATATATTTCATTAGTTCGTCCTATCTTAGAATATGGATCTTGCGTTTGGAGCCCACAGTATGGGGTCCACAGTAAACGCATTGAATCGGTTCAAAAGAACTTTTTGCTTTTCGCTTTACGCAGCTTAAACTGGGATGCTGAACAGAGATTACCCTCCTATCATAGTAGACTTCTCCTAATTAACTTACCCGCCTTAGCCAATCGTAGAATTATGCTAGGCATTACTTTTATTTATAATCTTATTCACGGCGACGTGGAAAGTACAGACTTGTTAGGTCAGCTCAATTTCCACGTACCGAGTAGAAACACTAGATCCTAAATACCCTTAGTTTTGCGCCATTGTAGAACCTCATTTGAACTGCATGAACCCTTTTGAGTACTGTGTGCAAGTTATAATGATTTGTACTCAATAATTTCACATGTAGATAGTCTTCCTAAACAAAAAACTTTAATTCTAACATACTTAGTACGCATGCAAGCAAACATTCATTTAGCACGCCGGTAGTTTATTTCCTCGTATTTTTTCTATATTTTCCATCGCGACTACTAATGGCTAACCCCAACAGGCACGTGCTTGGTTTCATAAGGGCCACTTGAGTGTACTGACCGTAGTGCATCAACGTCTATAATAATAAAAAAAAATATATACTCGTTGTTTTCTTGTAGCGATTTTGAAACGCAAACGTGGGCCACCCTATACATTGCTATGGTCCTTTCACTCTTTCCTTGCTTTTAAACGGTTTTTTACTGACTGGATACCGTGCTTTAAGAACAACGTTTTCTCTTTAATAAAAGACTTCACAAGTTCAAATACTGATTTTTTCTTCGCAAAGTTATGGCTTTTTGAAGTTCTCCCAAAAGCCTAATAATAAATAAATAAAGACCATGACAATAGGTAATTTATTTTATGTGTAATATTAACCATTGTCCGTTAGTCCTGATTAGATAAGACATTTTAAAAAAGATAACAAAAAAATATCCACATAAAATCTGAATAGTCATAACATTTCCTTGATTGTATTTTCTTTTCAGAAATTGGAAACTTGCACAAAATATGCGTAGGATTGCTACGCTATGTAGACTGCTGGTAAGTTAGCTTGGTAACATATACAACTTCATATGTATATTTTTCTCTAACTAATAAAAAATATTTTTTGAACAGATGCTCGGGATGACTCTCTACGCATCAGCTGTTATAGGACACATTCGTATTGATGTGCCAGAGATTCATGTGTTCCCAAGTTACAAACCGGCCTTCGTTCGTTCTGCTGTTGAAAGTATCCCTTTAAAAGATGATGTGGGAGCCGTAAGTCGGTGTCATCCCACATTCGGAGATACATTCTTGCCACTGCGCACAGCCGTAGAAAGTGTTCCCACGCTAAATGAAAGGACTGTTGCTCAGTTAAGAGGCTCCTCCAGTAGGCGTTCATTTATTCGCGACTCCATAGAGTCGGTGCCAAATATCGATGATAACGAAGATTTGGATGGCTATGTAAGAGATATTGCAGTGGGTACAGAAGCCGAGAAGCCCGAGAAGCTCGTAGAACCGGATCTGTGGACAGTTTCGGATAAATACGCCGCTTTTATTACTCCCGGAGAATCGGATGAATATCATCCACAGCCATACCGAATTGGTTCTCCATATCAGCAGCTTTTAAAGGTCTTGGATATTGAACAGCTGGAGCACATAGATGAACTAGATCGCTATAAGGAACAATTGTCATACGGCGCGCTGGCACAATTTGAAGTGGAAAGCTCGAAAGCCGCCTATGGAGCCCTGACGCAGATAAAGACACAGAAAATCAACGTGCCTCCCAAAGTGCTTTGCTATATGTCTAACTGGGCATTTTACAGAAAGGGCGATGGTCATTTTGTACCAGAGCACATCGACCCTATGCTTTGCTCGGCAATCATTTACTCGTTCGCATCTTTGGACCCCGATTATCTAACGATTCGCGATTTTGATCCCTGGGTGGATTTGGAAAACCAATACTATCGCAGAGTAATTTCGCTAGGAGTACCCGTGTTGATTGCATTGGGAGGTTGGACGGACTCTAGTGGCGACAAGTACTCTCGCCTGGCAGGTGATGAAATCAAGCGGCGTGTCTTCGCTTCCAGTGTTGTCGGCTTTCTCCAGCGTCACGGATTTAGCGGTCTACACATGGACTGGAATTATCCAAAATGCTGGCAGAGTGACTGTTCCAAGGGACCCACTAGCGACAAACCTAACCTAACAAAGTTGCTTCGTGTTTTGCGTACGGAGTTTCAGAGGGTTAATCCAAAACTTCAGTTGGGAATAGCCATATCCGGCTATAAAGAGATTATAACGGAGGCATATGAACTTCCAGCCCTTTCGGAAATAGTAGATTACATGACAGTGATGACCTACGACTACCATGGAGCATGGGAGCGACAGACAGGGCACGTTAGTCCGCTTTACGGTCATTCTTTAGAAAAGTATCCGCAGTACAACACAGACTACACAATGCAGCTGCTGATGAAAATGGGCGCTGTAAGAGAAAAGCTCGTTTTAAGTATTCCCTTTTATGGTCAAAGCTTTACACTAGAGCAAAGTCGAAAGAAACTGGTTGGCGAAGGAGTTCCGGCCACAGGGCCCGGAGAAGCCGGGGAGTCGACTAGGCAACCGGGAATGCTTTCATACTATGAGATTTGCCAACGTGTCACAACATTAAAATGGCTAAGGGGTCGGGATGTCAACAAGAGATCTGGTCCGTATGCCATGCTAAATGATCAGTGGGTAGGTTACGAGGACTCATCTAGTGTTGAGGCCAAGGCTCGGTATGCAGCCAAAAATGATTTTGCTGGCGTGACAAGTAAGAAATACTTAAGAATAATACAGGAAACTGCTCCAAGTATCTATTCTGTTTGTGGAACCGTCTACAAGCGGGAGACTGTCCACCGGGACTGCACTACAGTACTGCAATCGGTAACTGCGATTGGGCAGCAGCCGCCAAGTGTAACCAGGTTTCAATTAACAGCACGGGGGGAGACCATACGAAGCCGATGTCTCCAGAGCTAGCAAAGCCAGCTCCTACCACCCATAAGCTGACCACTACTCAGCGTCCAACCTATCCACCGACACACCAGTGCTAAAGCCGCTAGATGGATACTATAAGGTAGTATGCTATTTCACCAACTGGGCCTGGTACCGAAAGGGCTTAGGTCGCTATACGCCAGATGACATTAACACAGACCTATGCACGCACGTCGTGTACGGATTTGCGGTATTGGACTATTCTGAGCTTATTCTGCGAACTCATGATTCGTGGGCAGACATTGATAACCATTTTTATACGAGGGTTACCGGACTCAAGAAAAAGGGTATTAAGGTGAGTCTGGCACTCGGCGGCTGGAATGATTCTCAGGGCGACAAGTACAGCCGTCTAGTGCGGAGCCCGATGGCACGGGCTCGATTTATCAGCCATGCTCTAGAATTCATCGCCAAGTACGGCTTCGACGGACTAGACCTAGACTGGGAATACCCGGTTTGTTGGCAAACAGAGTGCAACAAAGGATTTGCTGAGGAAAAGGAGGGATTCAGCGCGTGGGTTCGGGAGCTCTCCCTAGCATTTCGCCCACGTGGACTTTTGTTATCTACGGCAGTCTCGCCTAGCAAGAAAATTATTGATACTGGATACAACGTACCAGAACTGTCTCGTTATTTTGATTGGATCGCAGTAATGACATATGATTTTCATGGGCAATGGGATAAAAAAACTGGACATGTGGCACCTCTTTTTCATCATCCCGACGATGATTTTGATTACTTTAATGCGGTTGGTATTTTGTTGGATTTGTATATAGTTAATTT
>VNJQ01003399.1:0-11053 GCA_008042515.1 Drosophila truncata | reverse complement strand
TAAAATATAACATTCATGGGAACAAAATTTTATTATATAATAACGATAATTTTTTACCGACCACCAAACATTTTCCCAACAAAAGCTGTTCCCACCATAGCAACAATACCCCAAAATATGACGCGCACGGTAGGCCGCAAAGGTGCAGCACCACCGGCACAGGCCCCCACAACGCCAAGTAATGCCAAGCTTATGAGTGAGACGGCGGACACAACCCATGATACAATAGATGAAGATGAGAGTAATGCAGCCAAAACTGGAAGTATTGCGCCAGACGAAAATGCTCCAGCCGATGCACAGGCGGCTTGTATTGGTCGTGCAGATGTTGCATCAGAAATACCCAATTCATCACGGGCATGTGCCCCCAATGCGTCATGTTGCATCAACTGCTGTGCAACCTTGCGCGCCAGAGCACCATCCAGCCCGCGCTGGCAATATATATCAGCAAGTTCGCCAACTTCGGTATCCCAACTGCTACCAAGCTCCTGCTTTTCACGGGCAAGATCAGCTTTTTCTGAATCTGCCTGTGAACTGACAGAAACGTACTCTCCTGCAGCCATAGACATGGCTCCGGCCACCATGCTTGATATTCCAGCCAGCAAAATATTTTCTCGACTAGCATGTGCACTAGCAACACCCATAATAAGGCTGGATGTTGACAGAATACCATCATTCGCGCCCAACACAGCAGCCCGCAGCCATCCCAAACGGGATGTTGCATGCGTTTCTTTCTGGCTGTTCAAAATATTATTTCCCATATTTTTTTGATGTACTTTCAATCACCTGCATTTTCTGAAAAACATTTCTTTTCAAAAGAGAGATCACAACAGAAATCAGTTCATCCAGAACATCATACATCGCAAACATGACGCAAACCTGAACGTATTACTGTCAGGTTTCTTCAGACAGCAATATGACTTCAGGGTTTGGGAAACATAGAGAAACACTTAATCCCCGCGCAGAACCCGTAAGAGGTGATTGTAATTGCAAGCGCGCATCCATCTGTCTGGCAATATTACTGGCAATTGCCAAACCAAGGCCGCTTCCATTTCTGGAACTGCCACCACGCACAAATGGGCTTGTCAGTTGGGCCAATGTGTCCGGGGCCAAGGCAGGACAATCATTAATAACGTCAATACAGCCCTCAGGTTTTACCTCAACCTTTACTGGCATATCGGAAGTGCCATGCAAGAGGGCATTTTCAAGCAGATTGCGCAACAGAATACCGGTTGCGTCCATATCTCCATAAACAAAAATATGTTCAATACCCTTGGCTTTTAAATTAATACTCCGGCCATCACGTGGTAGATGCCCCAGATCATCAACCAGCACATATAATACGGCCAGCAGATCAAAACGATCTCGCCGAAAAGCAACGCCAGAAGAGGCACGTGAAAACTGTAGAAGTTTTTCAACCGTTCGGGCCAATCTACAGGTGCGATCAACTATAACTTCCACCCGTTTATTAGCCAAAGATCCTTCAGGCAACATGCGCCCCAACATCTGCACCTGCGCAAGCAAGGCACCAAGTGGGTTACGCAATTCATGCGCTGCACTAGCTGCAAAAGCGCGTTCAGTAGAAAGTGCTGTTTTAAGACGGGACAGAAGCGTGTTTACGGCATGCTGGATGGAAACCAGTTCGACCGGCAAATCAAGTGACGAAATAGGGCTTAAATTCCCACTGCCACGAGATTGCATTTCATCATGCAAACGCTTTAAAGGTCGCAAGGCACGACGTACTATCAGGCGTACCAACACCCAAATTACGGGCAAAAAAATCAGTATCGGCAAAACGGCCATAGCCGTTGCGCGCCATGTGGCCCCTCGCCGATGCAACGTGGGTTCCCCAACCAGAACACGATAAGCCGTGGCCGTAGGTGCTGCAATATAAACCCTAAACAAAGGCGTATTAGAAAAACCTGTATGAATATCACGCACAAAAGGCTCAACCGGTGCATTTTGAGAACGCAGAACAACATGGCCAGATTGATCAACAACCTGATACGCGAGTGTTCGTGGCCCCACATCGGGCACCCATGCCACGTTGTCTGACTGGGCTTTATGCGGCTGTATGGTGATGATAGCCTGCAAACGTTCGGATACTTCCTGCAAGGAATTGTCCAGACGTTCTGTTATTTCGTAACGCGTAAAACCGGCAACTGCGATACTAAGGGCTAGAAGGCTCAGCGTGACCACGCATAGAACACCACTGACAATCCGGGTCGCAAGGCTCCAGTTTTTCATGCGTCTGCTCTATCGGCCAGGCAATAGCCCCGGCCACGCACGGTTTTTATAACCGTATTGCCAACCTTTTTACGCAGGCGGCTAATAAAAACCTCAACCGTATTACTGCCAACATCCTGATCCAGCGCATACAGGGCTGTATCAATCTGCTGGCGGGAATAAATGCGTCCGGGCCTGCGAGACAGCAATTCCATGATTGCCCATTCCCGTGCAGTTAACTCAAGTTCCATCTCGTTACGCGTTACGGAACGATTTTCCCGGTCAATAACAATCTCGCCCATCTGGTAACAGGCCTGCCTGCGTGGCGCGACATACCGGCGAGCGACTGCCGCAATCCGCGCCACAAGTTCATTCAGGTCATAAGGTTTGACGATGTAATCATCCGCACCATCGGACAAGCCTGCAATCCTGTCACTGATCTGGTCTTCTGCCGTTGTGATTAGAATGGCGGTATCAAAGGACTTACGGCGGATCTCGCGCAGCAGATCGCGCCCATTGCCATCTGGCAGCCCAAGATCCAGCAGCATGAAGTCATAATCCACGGTGGCTATAGCTGCGCGTGCATCTTCCAGAGTCATGAACCAATCCACAGCATGTCCATCCTGCCGCACACGCTCCTGCACGGCTGCCCCAAGATCGTGCTCGTCTTCCACAATGAGGATACGCATCAGTTCTGAACCTCCTCTCGCATGACACGAGCATACAGGGATGGCAGCACCAGCAGAGTAAGCAGCGTGGATGTTACCAACCCGCCAATCACTACACTGGCTAAAGGTCTTTCCACTTCTGCCCCGGCACTTTCGGAAAACGCCATGGGAAAGAAGCCAAGGCTGGCCACCAACGCCGTAGCCATAACCGGTCTGAAGCGGGCTTTTGCGCCCACAAAAGCCGCCTGCGCCACGGCCATCCCTCGCGCGCGCAATGCGGCTATTTCGCTCACCAGCACAACGCCATTCAGAATAGCCACCCCAAACAGGGCAATAAATCCAATACCTGCTGAAATACTGAAAGGCATTCCACGTAATGTCAGCATCATAATGCCACCGGTTGCAGCTACAGGCAGATTGATAAAAACCAAGAGTGCGGGCCTGATTGCGCCAAAGGTTACAACCAACAATGCAAATATCAGGCCAAGGGCAATCGGCAGAACAATTTCCAAACGTTGCATGGCTGAATGCAGGTTACGGAACTGCCCATCCCATTGCATGGTATAACCCGATGGCAGATGCACATCATGCGCCACACGCTGCTGCGCCTCGGCAACAAAGGAGGCAAGATCCCGCCCTCGCACATTCGCCTGCACAACCATGCGGCGGCGCACACCATCACGACTGATACGTGGTGTACCATCAACTTCATGCACATGCGCCACTTGTGAAAGCATGACATTCCCCTGCCCATCCATACGCCGGACAGGCAAGGCAGCAATAGCTGCCGCTGAAGCCACATGGCGGCCGTTCAGGCGCACCTGCGTGCTGATAATGGCATTGCCAACAATAACAGGCCGCGCACCAATATGTCCGCCTATGGCTTCCACCGTATCCAGAATATCCTGTACTGCCACGTTGCGGCTGGCAGCCTGTGCGCGATCAATGTCCACCACAACCAGCGGCACACTGCCATCACCCGCCGCTGCCACATCTGCGGCACCCTTTACACTTGAAATAGCCGCTACGACCTTGTCTCCCAGAGTGGCGAGTGTTGCCAGATCATCACCAAAAATCGAAACCGCAATCTGTGTTCTTACGCCAGAGAGCAGATCATCCATGCGCATCTGCACCGGCTGGCTCCAGGAATACTGCGCATCTGGCAATTCTCGCCGCAGTGTCTCATCCATTGCAGCCACCAACCCGGCCTGCGTGCGTGCGGTTTTCCATGTTGATGGCGAATTGAGAAGAATGAAGCTGTCAGTCTCATTCACACCCATCGGGTCTGTGGGAATGGCGGATGTGCCTGTATTGCTGACAACTGTTTTGACTTCAGGAAACCCCCGCAAAATCTGTTCCTGTTTTGTCACCGATGCAAGCACTGTCTCCAGAGATGCTGAGGGCAGACGTGTGGTGGTAACAGCCAAAGCTCCTTCATCAAGCTGGGGAATGAACTCCCCGCCCAGACGTGTTGCAAGACCTGCCGATAACACCAGAACGGCCAGCGTGCCCCCAAATAGAAGCCACGGATGTGCGTCTCCCCACTCTGTCAGATGTGTATATGGAGCGCGCAGTCGAGCAATAAGCCATGTATCTCCTTGTGGCCGCACACGCGCCAGAGTCAAAGCCGCAATGACGGGAATACAGATGAAGCAATAAGCCAGCGAAGCTAGAAGCGCCATGATAACCGTTTGCGCCATGGGCCGGAACATATGCCCTTCAATGCCCTGCAGGGTCAGAATAGGCAGATAGACCATGATAATGACCAGTATGGCGAACCCCACAGGGCGCAAGACCTGCTGAACGGATGAGACAACCAGCGGCATAAACGCGGCTTCTGGCTCCTCCTCCCGCCTTGAAAGGATATGCTCAATAACCACCAATGAGCCGTCAACAATCATGCCAAAATCAATTGCGCCAAGGCTAAGCAGATTGGCTGAAATGCCAAAATACCGCATACCTGCCATGGCGCAGACAAGAGCCACTGGAATAACGGAGGCAATTACCAGAGCGGCCTGCCAGCNACGGAGGCAATTACCAGAGAGGCCTGCCAGCTTCCAATCACAACCACAAGCACCACTATCACCAGCACAGCACCCATCAGCAGGTTATCGCGCACGGTCGCAATTGTTTGCCCGGTTAATGTGGCGCGGGTGTAATAGGACTCCAGCGTAACACCCGTTGGTAGGGATTGCCTTATGCTTGGCAAAGCACGATTGATGGCGGCCAATGTAGCATTAGAACTTGCGCCACTTTCCATCATCACCACACCAATCACAATTTCACCCTGCCCATCACGGGTAACAGCGCCAAGGCGTGTGCGTGCTCCAATTGTAATGCGCCCAAGATCACGCAAACGTATAATAGATCCATCGGCATTGGCGCGTACGGCAATATTGCCAAAATCAGCAAGACTGCGCACCAGCCCACGCCCGACCACACTCTGCTGCTCGGCATGATGGGTGATCCACCCACCGCCTGAGGCCGCATTATTTGCATCCACCGCGTGATAAATCTCACTCACTGAAAGATTGCTGGCAATCAGCCGGGCAGGATCCAGCGCAACCTCATAGGTTTCTTCCGCACCACCATTGACGTTTACGTCCACAACGCCCGGCACAAGCCGCATCTGCGGTACTACCGTCCAGTTCATGATCCGATTGAGTTCCATAAGTGAGCGCCCCGCCCCCTTGATCTGGAACTGCATGATTTCACCCATGCCCGTTGCAAGTGGCCCCATGCTTACAGTAATACCCGGAACAGATATGGAGCCCCGCGCCTGCTGGATGCGCTCATTTACCCGCGTGCGGTCAAGATTGATATCCGTATCATCAGCAAACTGCACATAAACAACCGAGACCCCACCACGGGAAACAGATCGTAGATCCGTCATACCGGGAATACCAGTCATGCTGGCTTCAACCGGAAAGGTGATCAGTTTTTCCACTTCCTCGGTTGCAAGGCCTGGTGCCACAACAGAGACAAGCACCTGCTTTGGTGAAATATCGGGCACAGCCTCCACAGGCAGTTCTAGTACTGCCATAATACCTGCCGCCAATATCAGAGCCAGTCCACCCAGCACCAGCATACGAGCCCGCAGCAAAACATCCAAATATTTACGGGTCATCAGTCTGCGTCCATTCCGGCCAGCCCGATGATTGATTTCAGGGCAAAACTGCCGTGGCTAACCACTGCCTCACCCTCTTTCAAGCCTGAGCTTACAACCGCATGCTTACCATCATCCAAAGCTATATTCACCATCACAGGCCGGTAATGCGTTTTATCTATCTGCACAAATACGACATTATGAACATCAATTTTCTGAAGGGCATCTGAAGGCACGACAATGCCCGTTACACTGTCACGCTCCGTCAAGCTGGCATCCAGCACCATGCCGGGTACCAACACACCAGTTGGGTTGGAAACACGGCTGATAACACGCACCAACCCTGTTTGCGGGTTGGCCATGCCATCCACTGTATCAATCCGGGATGTGATGGCACCATCGTTGGTCTCTGTGGTCTGTAGTCCACCGGGCTGAAGACGTGCTGCTTGTTCCGGCGTAATGTCCGAAACAATCCACACATCAGACAGATCCGCTACGCTCGCCACGTTTGTAGCTGGCGTTAAGTCTGCAGCGACAGATGTGTCTAGCGTTTGCACCATACCATCAACCGGAGAGATCAAGGTTGAGACCTCATCCTGCTGTTTCCGGCTGCTTTGTTCAGAGGATGAATTGAACTCCTCGTTAAACCGATGACCCAATGTATCCACATCTGCTTTCCGGGCCAGCATGGTTGCATCTGCCTGCGCCAAAATATCCTGCCTGCGGCGCAGCTCTGCCAATGAAAGGGTTTGACCAACCAGTTGTTTTGCGCGCTGCACTGCAGCTACAGCATCATTTCTACTGGCAATGGCAGCGGTTAACGCGGCACGCATCTGAATAGCTTGAAGCCGTGTACCATGAAGGGAATGATCCTGATAGCGCAGTAGGGCCTGTCCTTTACGAACCGAGGCGCCTGGTTGCACCAAAACATCCAGCACTTTGCCGCTTCCGGCTGGGTGAATATACACAAGCCGCGTAGTATCAGGCATAACCCGGCTGATAACTGGCAAAATACGAGAAACCTTGCCGGATTTAGAAAAGATCACTGTAATGCCTTCATTTTTTATTGCTGCCATATCCAGCGTCACAACTGAAGGAAGTATCTGATCTTCGGCATTGGCGAGAGACGACATACAAAAACACACAGTGAAATACAGAAGGATACGCCCTTTCATGGTGTGATCCCCATGGCAATCATCATACGCAGCGTTGCGACATGCCACTCTACCTCTGCTCGATCGTTGGCAAATTGCGCATTGCAGGCCGCCTGTTTTGCCTGCATGACAGTTTCGAGTGTTGCCTCTCCCACCTGCCATGCATGCTCTTCTGCCGCTGCATGCTTTTGCATATTTGCGGCGGCTATACGTGTAGTCTGCCGGGCCGCTGTGGCAGCCATCAGCCGAGCCCGCACACGGGATATTTCCAGATGCACCATGCGCCGGGCCTGTATTTCCTGACTATTGGCAGAAGCAAGCCTGTTGCTGGCCTCAGACATAATCGGTGTATTCCGGGCCTCGCTTGGTAGTGGGATGCTAAAGTTGACACCAACCCGATCATCCCATGGGCTGCCATACTGTTTTTCATGAATCACATCGATGCCCAGTTCTGGGTTGGGCATAAAAGAGCGGCGGGCAAGCTTCATATTAGCTTGTGCAGCTTCAACATTTTTGTGTGCGGCTTTTACACGCGGATCATTGTCTTCCATATCACGCGGTTCCACAAACCGCACATGTGCCATATCTGCGCCATGAGAAAGATCAACCTCAACTGGCTGAGCAAATAAAACTTCCAGTTCAGCCTGAGCATTTTCCTGATATTCTTGCGCTAATGCCTGTTCATTACGGGCATTTTCCATTTCTGACTGTGCTATCTGGCTTTCCGAAGATGAAGATTCACCTACATGCGCAGAATGAGCAACCAAACTGTTTATCCTGCTTGCATACTCATACAGTTGATGTGCCGCCTTTAAACGTTCCTGAGCAATCTGTGCTTTGGCCGCCCCATCCAATATCCTTATGGAAAGCGACAGGTATTCAACATTTAACTGCTCATCCAGAGATGCAGCTTCAGCACTTGCAACCTGACGTGTGGCGCTCCCCTGCCCTGGTAACCAAAGCGGTACGGACACCCCTCCCTGATAGGTGGTGTACCCTTCATTACTCCCAATTGCATGGTCATCCATATATTCACCGGACAGAGTTGGTCCGCCAGCAAACCATGATCCTGCCGCACTGCTGCGCGCCTTTGCAGAATGATGGCCAATCTGCAATTCCGTACGCACAGGATCAACCGCCCAAGCCATATTAACGGCTCTATGATAATCTATTTTTTCTGGAATTTTCTGGGCATTTGCGGAAAATATACTAAATGAAAAGACCGCAACACTGTGGAATAATATCTCACGCATGAAGTTACACGCAGCCTCCTACGGAATAATCGGCTTGTTGTGTGCAATCCGGACAGAAAGATCATTCCATAAATTGATCGTTGCCAGGTTGATATCGCCTTTTATGGATGAGGGTGATTGGGTGCGTGAAAAAGACGTCAGGGCCATGCGTTCACCAATCACAAAACGCCCTTGCGAAAATAATGTGACGGAAAGCGATCCCAACCGCCCCTGTCCGACCGGACGCTTGATAGACACCCGCATATGTGGTGGTGGCACAGCAATAGCGTGAAATGCCTGAAGTTCTGTTTTTTCTATAGGACAGGCCACACTCTGCAAGACTGCTTGCCGTAAAACAGAATGTGGATAGCCCGCATATGAGCCATCTATATGCAGAAAAATACCTTCTTCCGCTCCCTTACATATACTTTCTGTTTCGGTATAAGAGACACATCCACACAGGCTGAGTGTTATCAGAATTGACAATCCATAACGTATCACCCGTTGCATAACCTGTATCTGGCCTTCCTAATACGATTCACAGCACGCCGTTGTGGCGCTGACATCTTTTGCCTCTATAACGCGCAAAGATGACGTGAACCTGAATACTCATCAGACAATGTTTTCTACGGAGGAAGAAAATTTCTCATCACATCGCTCTGCTTCATATTCCGAGTGTCCAGACTCAGGCGATGGAAACATTGGTCGGCATCCATCGAACCCTAGGTTTAGGACTCATTCTTTAAGATAGAAGATGAAGCTTGCTACAATGTGGATTGCGGACATAAATATATGAACGCAGCGATCGTATCGTGTTGCTATCCGTCGCCAGTTTTTCAGTTTTGCGAACATGTTTTCGATCAGATTTTTCTTTAGTGGAATACAGGCGGTGATGTACCAGTCTGCAAGAGACTGTCTGATTTTATTGCTGTCGCATTCCCGATCACCGATGACTTACTCTGTCTCATCCGACAGGCCTGCCATCAGCACCTTGGATGGTTCGCTCTTCTACAAAAGACAAGGTGGACAAGGTAATCAGAGCCTCGCATATTTGCGGCAAACAGGCTGCCGCTGTAACGGCCATGCTTCCTCAGACACTATGTCCACAGTCAACAAAACGGATAATTCCTGCCCGAGCACAAAAGATAGACAAGAATTCATGTCCCTCCTGAAAGATAAAAGACCTGTCGATCTTACCCAGATGAGGATCAGAACCTCCGAACCCTAGCCTGTCATAAGCAATAACTCTCCAACTGGTAACAAATGCCAATTGCGCAGGAAATTTTTCCATAGGGCACAGCAGCCTAGAGATTCATGCAGAAGAAGAATGGAATAGCCAGATTTATCTGGTATTCCTGTACATATGGGAGACCAGGTTTTTACAAAAATCTGCCCTTCAGACATTTGAACGAACAATTCCTCTTCTTAAACACCTGAATGATTTCCGACAGTGACCGACACGACGATCTCCCCGAACAACAAACGTTATTATTACTTATTTCAACTGAAATACTTCAGGTATGATAACAGGCCGTTACAGGTCTTGTTGCTGAGTGACCATGAGCCGGAGCAAAAAACTCTGCCGCCACCATATGGGGGAAAACGAAACTTCTTGCGTTCAAAAAAAAGCGATCAGGCATCTACTGCCCCGTGCCAAGAGGAAGTTCCCACGACACTTTGACGGCCTGCATCGGAATGTCTGTCTTGAGGCTGCTGACACTCGGAATACGGGCCAGATATTCGGCTTGGAAACGTCTGTAGGCGGTGAGATCGGCAGCGACCACCCGCAGCAGGAAGTCGCAGTCACCCGCCATCAGGTGGCACTCAACGACCTGACTGAGTGCGATTACATGTCGGGTAAAGCATTGAACCGTATCTTCATCCTGCCCCTTGAGCCAGACGCGGACAAAAACGCTCATCGCAAGACCAAGCCGCGCCGGATCGAGAATGGCCACATATTGCCGGATCGTTCTGAATTGCCCCGGGTTTTGTGGAGACATTTTTTATCTGAACTACGCAGCTAATGCATGTGATTTCTTCTGAGCATAAAAGCGAGCCTCCGCTTCTGCTGGGGGGATGTTTCCAATGGAGGACAGGAGCCGCCGATTGTTGAACCAGTCGACCCATTTAAGTGTGGCCAGTTCAACCGCTTCCCTGTTTTTCCATGGCCCCTGCCGATAGATGAGTTCGGTTTTGTAGAGCCCGTTAATGGTCTCCGCGAGGGCATTATCATAGGAATCTCCAACGCTTCCGACTGAGGCAACGAGCCCCGCTTCAGCCAGTCTTTGCGTGTAGCGAATGGACACATACTGACAGCCGCGATCTGAATGATGGGTCACTTTTCCCTCAGGTTGCCTCTGGCACAGAGCCTGCTCAAGGGCATCCAGCACGAAGTCGGTATGGGCCGTTGATGAGACACGCCAGCCCACAATGACCCGGGCAAACACATCAATGATGAAGGCTACATAAACAAAGCCCTGCCAAGTGGAAACATAAGTAAAATCCGAAACCCAGAGCCTGTTAGGGGCTGGTGCATGAAACTGGCGCTGCACCAGATCCTGTGGACAGGGCCGTGCCGGATCTGGCCGTGTGGTTCTGACCCCCTTGCCACGAATGACGCCTTTCAGTCCCATCCGGCGCATCAGCCGCTCTACCGTGCAGCGGGCGACA